>JAGGAP010000121.1:0-78877 GCA_017657235.1 Termitomyces sp. T73sscA | reverse complement strand
ACTGAGAAAAAATACAAAACTTGAGATAATCATACTTTGCATACTAGAGATGTACGTTTCCAATTTTCTAAGGGATCCGTACAATATTGATAAAAGCCGAGGTCATCCGAAAACTCGTTTCATATCTGGGTCATCGATAGTATTAGTAAATCTACATATAAGAACAGAAGCAAAGAAGATTTGTGGTTTAAATAACTCAGCAGCTGCAGTCTCGCGATAAGTGGACAAAAAAAGATAAGATTAGCCAATGTCCAACTTCCCACGATCAGTCGAACACGCGTCGAGAACCACGCAAGCTCTCGTTCATTAGTACTTTAGTGTCCATCCCTTTCATTGTCCTCTTTCTAATCTCTCATCAACATGTTCTTGACGCGTTCAGAATACGGTGTGTGCTCTCATCGAAATTTGAGTCCTCATACTGAGCCTTTTGGTGTTATAGACCGAGGTGTTAACACATTCTCACCAGAAGGACGTCTCTTCCAAGGTCTGGCCCGCTTTCAATCGGAGAATACTCCGAGAACACTAGTGCTGACCGCCTCTCTAGTTGAATATGCCATCGAAGCCATTAAGGTACACATGGATCCAGACCTCGACTGAGGATTTGGGCGAATGATGTGACTGAACTGTTGACAGTTAGGCTCAACCACCGTTGGCATCCGGACGCCAGAGGGCGTAGTATTGGCGGTTGAAAAGCGTGTACAATCTCCCCTTCTCGAATCCAGCTCCATCGAAAAGATAATGGAGATCGACACCCATCTTGGCTGTGCCATGTCTGGGCTGACTGCAGACGCCCGCACCATGATTGACCATGCTCGTGTCACAGCACAAAATCATGCTTTTACATACGACGAACGGATCAAAGTGGAGAGCGTGACGCAAGCTGTGTGCGATCTTGCTTTGAGGTTTGGAGAGAGTGTCCACGATGAGGAGGCAATGATGAGCCGACCATTTGGAGTGGCACTTCTCATTGCAGGGATTGATGAACTAGGTCCTCAATTGTGAGTGCAGCAACTCTTGTCCATTTTTAATCTAACAGTTTGGCCCCCTGAAGATACCACACGGACCCATCAGGAACATTCGTGCGATATGACGCCAAGGCCATTGGTTCAGGTTCTGAGGCTGCGCAGAGCGAACTCCAAGATAAATGGCATAAGGTGAGTGGTATCAATCTCTGTGCCAGCGGATCTCATCTCCCCCGCTGTAGCAAATGACGCTCCGAGAAGCCCACATACTAAATTTGCGTGTTTTGAAGCAAGTCATGGAGGAAAAGTTGGATCACCACAACGTGCAGCTAGCACAGGTACGCCGTGCTCTTGCTTCTCTTATTTTCTTTCATTGAGCTAATATCACAGGTTACACCAACATCGGGCTTCGAGATTCTAGACGAGACAAGATTGAAGGATTTGATTGAGGCTATGTGACCACTGTTCATCTGTTTATCTTGCCAAATACGATTTGGAATGGCATCGATTTACGCGTTCTCACGACCAAAGCTTTAAGCTCTAAGGTTGGAAGCGATGCGCGCTCCCACGTACTTACGGGACTCAAGTTGTGAAAATCAATTATTTCTGTATAAACATTTCTTGAAACATTCTCAGATCCTTGAGGTATCGAATATCCTTGGTTCATTACATTTATTTCAAGCTGTAGACAAGTTTGAATTGGGTGTCATGACAATTAACAAACCACATACCTAGCAATAGCTTCAATCTCTACTAAGACGTCCTTTGGCAGGCGTGCAACCTCCACGGCAGACCGTGCGGGCGTGTGCCCTCCGAAAAACTCGGCGTAGATACCGTTGACAGTAGCGAAGTCGTTCATTGACTTTAGGAATACCTACGGCACACAAAAAAGCCGTTAAATATGATGACATTGACACCATCATAGCAAACCTCACAGTGGTTTTGACGATTTTTCCGAGCTCAGATCCGCCTGCCTCGACTACGGCTTTAAGGTTAGCGAGGGCCTGGTGGGTTTGTGCCACAACGTCGCCTTCGCCCACGAGCTGACCCCCCGGGTTCAGAGGGATGCATCCAGATAGAAAGAGTAGATCTCCGGCCTTGATAGCCTGTGCGTAGGGACCGATCGCAGCGGGAGCATCTGGATGAGCATGCGTCAGTCTACCTTACAGATGTGATATTTGCAATCCAGACGAGACTCACTGGGTGTGGAGACAATCTTGAGGGTGGAATGTGTCTGTGTCATTTTGGGGAACGAGCGATGGAAGTGTCGACGTCGCGCTGAGCAAGATGATGTGTGACCAATAACTGCCTTGAAAATCGAAGTTCGGAAAGGCCGATTATAAAGCATGGAGGAATTTGAAAACATATCAGTGTCGATGAGCCACAGTTCCTAGTCCGTTTAACCACAGCACATTCCAGACCCAAGAATTCCAAGTTGCAGTCAGTGGTGACAAATTTCGGGTCAAATTAGGACCTGTCATACTCCTCCCCGTAAAGACTTGATCAATTAAGTACGAGTAAGGAAATGGCCGGGAATGAAGTCCAAGTATCTGCTCCAGATGTAAGCTTGCCCCTTCAGGAGGTCCAGAGAACAACAATTTCATTCCGAAAGCGTATCTATTAACAGGATGGATAACTATAATATTGATATAGAGGAGTTCAAATTCTTCAGTCAAGGAAATCAGATATTAAAGGCGTGTACATAGTTGAAAAGATTATATGAGGAATTATATCGAAGTGTTAAATAGAGGCGGAAGGATTGAAGTTGCAGGTTAAGAATGTCATGTATTGAAGGAGTCATGGGTTGCCAATCTGAGAAACAAGCCTTGGCGATGAGATAAGCAAGAGAAAGATTGCAAGATTAGGATGCTTTTACGATGTCCATTATTGGAGGGAAATGACCGGGAACGACGAGACCGATCTGGCAAGATCATACAAGCCTCATGTTACGGAGATTCAATCTTAATATGATGTCGCGGACTATGACGGACGAAGTCAATTTACAGAAGTATTTCCTTTTCAGAGAAGAAAACACACCAGTAGAAATAATGATTGTCGTCCTTTGTGTATTGGTGACAGCAGTGAGGTGAACTATTTTCGTCAAGTCAAGTTCCTTTGTTCTAGAAGATAATAAAAAGAGCTATCAACGTACTATAGTGTTCACGTTCCCTGTTAGGTGTATAGTTGTGGTGTAAGGCAGCAAACTTATGTCGGAAATCTGCGACATCATGAGTTGTTATCATCATGGACATCGTTGAGTGTACATACACTTAGACACTGAATCGTAGTCGTTGTTTCTGTCTCCGTAGCTAATCATATGGTTATTCAGCCTAACGCCTGCGTCTAACTTGGCCTAGCGCAAAGTAGTTGGTCAAAGCTCAGTGTAGAATATCAGATATAAATCACACCTTTAGGAGGTCGACTTTATTCAGGAACAATACCAAGCTGACGTGTGCAAGTAGCTTGTTAGACACGACAGCCTTCCATAAAATCAGGGAGTCTTCAAGTCTGTTTACACGGGGATCCTACAATCCACAAGTGAACACCAAATGAAAACAGGTCTAAAGGTCGTTATACCTCTGCCAGGACCTAATGGGAAACATGATGTACCTGTAAGTCGACACCTTACGATTGCGAATATAAATGAAACTAAACCTGATCAAATGCGGAGATAGGCGCCAGGAAGATAATAGCAGTGACTGCAGCAAAGATAACGCATCAGTCAGATATTACAGGGCGGATGACTGGTAATGAACGTATACCATCGTCAAAGTATGGCGCCCACGCTTGCCGCTGATTCCTGGATCCACCAACGTCGTAGATACGCCACTGTACTCCCAGATTCTTCCCAGATTGGACTGAGAAAGTATGCTCTACGACGCCCGTAGTTTTCAGGCGTGCCTTCAATACATCCGCTATAAAACTAGATCAGGTTCAGCCAAAGGAGATGAGAACCAACGAACAGTCCGTGGGAAAATACTTTTTTGCCGTGATTCGTGGAATATCATCAAGAAAGCTGCTCATAGGCGAGATGAGTTCATATTGAACAAAAAAAAAATATTACGCACAAGCCGCTAGTTTCCTCGACTCTTATCCGTCGTTCTCGCAAGCGTTGCCTAACTCTGGGATCTTTCCAGAGTTCCTGCATCGCGCCGCCGCATGCATTGAGGACATGCACAGGATCGTCAGGATCTTCCCACCATCCCTGGATCTCGCCGGAATTAGGAGTCTTGGGACTCTTTGCCTTTCCGCTGAAGTTGACCCGTTTCCAGCTCGAGTGGGCGTGAACGGTGACTTCCTTCCCGCTAGATTTACTGGCGATCGGATTTGGTATGGAATCGTAACCGTAGCTCGAGCTCATGTCATTTGGTGGAGATATTGGAGAAGCGGAGAGGGAACTTAATTGAGGGATAGATATCGTAGGTGTGGGACGAATACCGTTCCTCGGCAAGGTAGAGTAATAACTCTGATAGCCATTTGTGTGGACATGTCGATCACCATTGAGAGGGTATGAGAGACGCATAGGTTCCTCCTCGCCAGGCGACGAAAGCATATGAATAAGACGATCTTCGAGGTAGGCAAGTGGTGCCAGGCGGGTACGGTAGGAGTCATAATTTGGGACCCGTGTACCACTTATAGCGGAAGGTGGTCGCCCGCTTGAAGTGATGATAACAGAAGCTGTCTCCGAATCATCATCATCATGGTCATCAATGTTATCTGACTCTGGACTGAGTGCTTCTAATATTCTAAGTGGATGAATAAGCAAGATTGGATAAGAATAAATCATCTATATGTACGAGGCACCTACCTGATTATAGACCTGACTAGATTCAAGTAGATTACGGTTCGCCACGCCATTCGTTCGGAACGAAAGACTGCAGGTGCATGGAGAAGTTGGAATTCTGGAATGTGGGTATGTCAGCTACTGCGCCTAACATTGCAGACGACCAGTTTATTGAGCACACGAATGGTAAAGCCCCTTGCACTCGAATAGAGAACATGCCATTTCCATTGGTCTCAAGTCGAGAATGCAAGGGCGGGTGTGGGGTGAGGCTGGGCATTGATGTGATAAGAAGACCAAAATACGATGAGGAGCTCGACTACAAGAGACTGCGATCAATGGATACGACCAAGGGCTCCTTCTATGCCACAATAGCAAATATTCGGCCACTCGACAGAGCAAAACAGAGCGAAAGGCAAGTCAAAAGAGCAACTCACGTTTGAGAGTCGTGCTTTTGCCAGACTCAGACTGGCCGAGAAGTAGAACATTGACATCTGCCTTGGCCCTCTTTTTCTGAGCACGTTCTTTCCGAATCATCTCATCTATGCTCTCGCTAACCCTCTTAGCTTCAGTTTCGGCCTTGATACGAACCTCGCGCTGTATTGGGGACTCATCAAGCGGCGGAAGGAGGGCGGCGGCAAGTGGATCAGACAGAGACCGCCGCCGCAGTGAGCTGTATGGCTCCGGCCTAGTAGTTTTCATGATGCTGGGAACAGCAGGTGGAGATACAGCCAGAAAGACAAAAAGAAAAGCGCAAGTGTAAAAAAGCGATTCAAAATAAATACGAGCCAGCCGCTGAGGAAAGAAATCCAGGAAGCTTCCTTTTAGAAAGCTTCCATTCGCACTGGTGACACGTGATTGTCGTTATCGAGATCCTGTAGTCGGTTACCTAATCCCTTCTCTGTTCGATCTTTCTCTGAAGTGCTTTCTTATACGCACGTCCCACAACGTGTGTACCCTTTCAGTTTTCTCGGTCATTGAACGTTGTGCAAAAGTCCGCCCATTGTCTTCAAATACTTATCTCACTTGGTCACGTAGCCGCAAAGTTTCTGTGGAAATTTCCAACAATGTACGGGCCAATTGTGTTCAGATTAGAAGATAGAAGCTTAGTAGCTATAGCAAGTGAGCTGATATCGTGGCTCTTTCCGTGATCAATGGAGCGAGCGGCGGACTTCCGGAAGTTTCCGCACATGCCGGCAAATCCTTGTGCACTCGCATTCATTGCTGTAATCGCGCGACTCATAAGGTCCTCTTTATCCTGTTATACGAGCTATGATCTGAGTCCCATACAGAGTTCCTTGCCGCATGATGCAGACAGGACACAGCCTCGTACTTAAAGTCTGAATTTTTCTTTCATGTGTCATATGGTCTTATGACGTTCACCACGATTCTACGAGAAGTAAGGAGTACGTAACGGTACATACCCCTTTCGTCATTTGACAGGGTGATTTCTAAAGAAGCACCCGAAGAATCCGTCAAGCAGAGCAACTCCGTACTATATGTAGCCTATAGGATCTTCGGCTTCAAGTTATTCTTAATCTTTCATCTTCTACATTTATCCGTTAGGGATGCCTATATTAAATACCCAACTACGTTTTCCATCAGGTCATACCCAGTACTCTTCGTCCCCTGTGCTGAGTTATCAGTTCGTGAGCTCAATCCAACTCTCGGCAAGTGCCGCTATGACTTTTAATCAAATTTCCTGCATCCACACGGAACTAAATGTGGTTTGAGTGTGCTTAAGAACGGTACAATGTCGGCCATTGTTGCTACGTTTTCATATACCGATCCCGTTGATTTCTGACTTGTGTATCATAGCGCTGCGTTGATGCACCTTGCTGTTGATTGATTCGGTTGGAAACCGTCAATACTTCAACCGTCGCCTTCTGCCTAAGCATTATATCACTGAAACAACTGATGAAGAGATACTGGGTGTCAAGTTGTCTGTTCTTCGAATTCTCCTTCCTTGTTTCTTTCTTTCTTTCACTCTCTTTTTTTCGTCATTCAGTTTATATGGTTCCTTTATCTCTGCCCCGGTGGCGGCAAGTCCGTGCTCCTTCAGTGAATAATTCTGCAAAATCCGCTGGCAGTAAGTCTCATTCCCTCTTTATATCCATCTGCACATAGGTTCCATGGTGGTGATGTTCCCAAACTATCCATGATGGCTTCGCTCCTTCATTTGGACTCATGTTACTTTGTTCACGCAGGCGCTCAGAAGGCCGGGGGAAATGATTCCACGCAGGGTAAACCACAGAATTCCATTTCCATGAACAGCTCTGGTACTATGATCTTGTCTCCAGCCTTGGAACCATCAAACAACAAGGATAACGGTGGTGAAGATGTCACGAGCAATCAATCTAAACCTGTTGGGGATGGAAAAGGTTTTGTCACCTCCGCTTTTGTGCGCAATGAGCTTGACATTCCTGCTCCAGCCCCGAATAATGGTGGTAACGTTGATAAGTCCAATCAACCTACACCTACCGTGAATGAAAAAGGTCCGTGCCAGTTCGTTGTTATCCTTCTTTTGGTATTAATGGTTTCCGGTGTCAGATCTACCAAAAACTAATGTTAGTCAGTTAAATCAATCCAAGGCTACTGGCAGAGGTCCTTGTGAGTCTTGACTTTCCCCGCTGCTATTTTTTCCTGATTTTCATCTCACCAGCATCCACACCCAATGTGAATGGCAAAAGTCCCTGTGAGTTTTAATTTCACTATCTTTTATTCTCTAATACTTATTGCATGTAGCCCCTACAAAACCATCAAACAATAAGCAAGGTGGTAACAGTGGTCAGTCCAATCAGCCTAATTCCATGAATGCCAAGGTTCCTTGTGAGTTGCCATCTCACTTTCTTTCATTCTCTTAATTTTTGTACCTAGCCCCAAAACCATCAAACAATAAGCAGGGGGGCAATGGTAATCAGTCAAATCAACCTAGCCCCTCTGAGAAAGTCAAGGTTCCTTGTGAGTTATTGTCTCACTTTCATTCATTCTCTAATACTTCTTGCACTTAGCCTCTGAACCATCAAACAATAAGCAGAATGGTCACAATGGTCAGTCCCATCAGCCTGATCCCTCTGTAAATTCCAAGCCTTCTTGTGAGTTACCATCTTACTTTTTTTCATTCTCATAATTTTTCTATCTAGCCTCAAAACCAACAAACAATAAGCAGGAGGACAATGGTAGTCAATCTAATCCCTCTGTGAAAGTCAAAGTTCCTTGTGAGTGATCATCTTACTTTCAGTCATTTCCTAATATTTCTTGTGTCTAGCTCCTGAACCATCAAACAATAAGCAGGGGGGCAGTAATAGTCAATTAAATCAACCTAGCCCCTCTGCAAAAGTCAAGGCTCCTTGTCAGTTGCCATTATACTTTCTTTCATTTCCTTAATTTTTGTATCTAGCCTCAAAACCATCAAATGACAAGCAGGGGAACAATAGTAGTCAGTTGAATCAACCTAGCCCCTCTGTGAAAGTCAAGGTTTCTTGTGAGTTATTATCTCACTTTCATTCGTTTTTTGATACTTCTTGCATCTAGCCCCTAAATCTTCAAACAATAAGCAAGGTGGTGACAGTAATCAGTCTAATCAACCTAATCTCTCTGTGAATGCCAAAGCTTCTTGTGAGTTTCCATTTTACTCACTTTCATTTTTTATAATTATTGTACATAGCTTCAAAATTATCAAACAATAACCAGGA
This sequence comes from Termitomyces sp. T73sscA, assembly GCA_017657235.1. Taxonomy (NCBI): domain Eukaryota; kingdom Fungi; phylum Basidiomycota; class Agaricomycetes; order Agaricales; family Lyophyllaceae; genus Termitomyces; species Termitomyces sp. T73sscA. The sequence goes on along the minus strand of JAGGAP010000121.1, from coordinate 70,439 downwards.
AGAAAATAGTAATCAGTCAAATCAATTTTGTGAGTTATTATCTCACTCTTTAATACTTTTTGCATATTTTTTGCACTTCACTTAGCTCCTAAACCATCAAACAATAAGCAGGAAAGCAATGATAGTCAGTCAAATCAACAAACTTCTTGTAAGTTATTATTTTACTTTCATTCCTTCTCTAATACTTCTTGCACTCAGCCTTTAAACCATCAAACAATAAGCAAGGTGGTGAAAGTAGTCAGTCCAATCAGCTCAATCCCTCTGTGAATGCCAAGGCTCCTTGTGAGTTGCCATCTTATTTTCTTTTATTCTCATAATTTTTGTATCTAGCCATAGAATCAACAAATAATAAGCATGAAAGCAATGGTAGTCAGTCAAATCAATCTAATCCCTCTGCAAAAGTCAAGGTTTCTTGTGAGTTGCCTTTATTATGATCTTATTTTCTTTCATTCTTAAATACTTCTTGTATCTAGCCTCAAAATCATCAAACAATAAGTCAGAAGGCAATAGTAGTCAGTCAAATCAACCTAATCCCTTTATAAAAATCAAGATTCCTTGCAAGTTGCTATCTCACTTTCTTTCATTCTCTTATATTTCTTGCACCTAGCCTTGAAGCCATCAAACAATAAGCAAGGTAGCAGCAGTGGTGCATCAAATCAGCATAATACTTCTGTGAATACTAAGGCTCCTTGTGAGATGCAATTTCATTGTCTTTTATACTTTAATTATTCTCTAATACTTATTGTAACTAGCCCATAAACCATCAAACAATAAGCAAAGTAGTGGTAGTCAGCCCAATCAGCCTCATCCTTCTGTGAATGCTAAGGCTCCTTGTGAGTTGCTATCTTACTTTCTTTTATTCTCATAATTATTGTACCTAGCCCCAAACCCAACAAACAATAAGCAGGAGGGCCATGGTAATCAATCAAATCAGCCCAATCCCTTTGTAAAAGTCAAGATTCCATGTGAGTTGCCATCATCATAACCTCACTCTCTTTCATACTTCTTGCATCTAGTAAACAATAACCAGGGTGATACTAGTGGTCAGTCAAATCAACCCAAGACTTCTGTGAATAACAAGGCTCCTTGCAAGTTGCAAAGTATCTTTCAATTCTGAATACTTACTTATTGTACCTAGCCTCAAAAACATCGAACAACAAGCAAGGTAGTAATGGTGGTCAATCTGATCAATCTAATGGCAAGGTTCCTTGTGAGTTGCAAAGTATCTTTCAATTCTGAATACTTACTTATTGTACCTAGCCTCAAAAACATCAAACAACAGGCAAGATAGTAATGGTGGTAGGCTTCTTGTGAATTGCAAAGTATTTTTCAATCCTTAATATCTATTGTACCTAGCCTCGAACAAGCAAGGTAGTGGTGGTGGTCAATCCAATCAACCTAATGGCAAGGTTCCTTGTGAGTTGCAATTTCTCTTTTATTCTCTAATACCTATTGTATCTAGCTCCAAAATCATCAAACAACCAGCAAGGAAACAACAGTGGTCAGTCCAATCAACCTAATGGTGGCAAGGCTCCTTGTAAGTTGTGATCTTTCTTTCATTCCTAATTACTTAATGTGCCTAGTTCCAAAATCATCAAACAACAAGCAAGGGAGCAACAGTGGTCAGTCAAGTCAGCCTAAGACTCCTGTCAAAAGCAACAGTGCTTGTGAGCTGCATTTTTAAAAATTGTCATTATATAATTCTTAGTGTTTCCAGCCCCGAAACCGTCAAGCAATGAGAATGGGGACAACAGTGGGTCCAACGAATCCTCATGTTTATCACTTACTTTGATCGACAATCTTTCTTCCCAGCTCCAAATTCGTCGAACAACAAGGACAGTGCTCACGGTGGGAATCATCCTTGTGAGTCTCACTCTTTCTTGCACCATCTTTCATTTTTACAATTCAATTCAAATATTCCAGCCTCGGATCCACCAAATAACAGTAATAGTGGGAATCATTCTCGTGAGTTTGTATTTCTTTGTAATGATTCTCTCAAAAACTCGCTGTTCCCAGCTCCGAGTCCATCGAAAAACAACAACGGTGGTCACGGCGAGAACAATCCTTGTGAGTCTAACTCTTGTTTCTTGTTATCAGTGATTTCTCTCAAACCTCGCTGTCCCAGCTCTGAATCCATTGAACAACAACAAAGGTGGAAACAGGGGAAACAGTGCTCGTGAGTCCATGTCTTGCATCACCACTGCATCGGTTCTTAGATGACCCAGCCTCGAGTCCACCAAACAACGGTGGGAATAATTCTTGTGAGTTTCATTTCTTGTGCAATATTCTTTTAAAACTCACTCTTACCAGCTTCGAGTTCCTCAAACGACAACAAGGGCAATGACGGCGAGAGTCAATCTTGTAGGCCCCTACTTCTGTCACTAAACTTTCATATACATACTCAGCGTTCCAGCCTCGAAACCATCAAACACGAACGGTGGGGATCATTCTTGTGAGTTTCGCTTCTGTCATTACCCTCTGTTCTTATGCTCAATTTCAGCCTCCAACCCACCAAAAAACGACGGTGGTAATGGCGTACATGATTCTCGTAAGCTCCATATCTACTATCAGTAGTTTTTTCGAACCTTGCTGTCTCCAGCTCATAATCCCTCAAACAACGGTGGCGACAGTCATCAACCTTGTGAGTCCTACTGGTTCTGTCACTATGATTTGTTCTTGTCACTGATTCTCCCAGCTTCTAATTCATCAAATAACAACGGTAGTACTAATGGCGAGAATCACCCTTGCGAGTTCCATCTTCTCATCGCTATATTCTCTTCTTTGACACTTACTGTCATTAGCCTCAGATTCATCGAACAATAGTGATGGCGGTAAAGATTCCGATCTATCCAAAGCCTCTAGCAATGGAAGCAGTAAGTTTCACCGGTTGTAATAAAGGAGACTGCGGGGTTTTTTTCGTTGACACATTCACCCCAGTGATGCCCGGTCCTTCACCTGATTTATCACAGAGTACCTCCGTTCTTCCCTCTCACCACACCGTGAAGTCGGATTATGATATCAACAATGATAGTAAACCGTCCCTCACTTGGTTTGGATTGTAAATTACCTTTTACTTTTATTATTCGCGTTTATTTGTGCTCTAATTGAGGCCTTGTCTAGGACTAATAACACTGCGACTGCTATGGCTGATTCGGAGACAATGGTGACAACGTCATATTTAACGACCACCATGACACATACATCGACTTCGACATCTACTTTTATGATGGACGGTCACACTACTACTGAAACATACACTCGTCGCGTTACAGAGACTTTGACTCTGACCACTGTGGTCCCTGTAACCTCTACTAGCGCCTTTTCTGACTCAGGGTAAAGGTTGTGTGAATACTTCATATCATACGACTGACCACTTTTAAATCTGTAGGGCATCTGCAAATAGAGAGGCGTTGGCCGGTGGACTTGCTGGCGCTGCCATCTTTGTACTTGCCACCGCAATTTTCGGTTGGTGCTTTATGCGTCGTCGGCGTCGCCGCCAGAAGGCTCACCGCTCTTTCGCTGCGACACAAGAGCCCTTACACTTTCCTTCTGGCTTGTCTTCCGTAGTTCATTCTAGTTCCGCAATGATGTCTCCCAGCAAGTCTACATCTCCTACCTCGCACTCTGACATGAGCCAGACTAATGTGCCAGAAGTTCCCGTGACCATGTCTCGTCCCCTTAGCCCCCAAGCTCGTATTATCTCCCCAACTAGTATGCGTAAGAAACCCGTGCCATACCTGGATGTTCCTATCTCGCGTCCTGGATCAATCTCCCTCCTTTCCGTAGCAGGTAACGATAAGACGACTGATCCCTTCGCTGATCCTGGACCTAGCTCAGCATCAGAGCCATCAAAAAATCCTTTTGATGACCCAGAAGAGGCACGGGTTGCACTGGATGACCATAAGCTAGCTGAATCGCCTGCCATGTCTGCAGAACGGAGATTTTCTGATGATTCGTTCACCTCTTTCACTTCGACCGGTGCACCAAAGAAGGCGAGTATCTTTCGTTTCCTGTCCACTGATGAGACACATAACCTTGCATCATTCACAGTATGGCATCGCCCTTTAATCAGAGAGTTAGATTACTGTCTCCTTCCTTTCGAACACTGTATGGACAGACCCTTTCTTTGTGCCACCTTGATTGCCCCGCGCTTTTCTTTTCCCTGTGATTTACGACCTTTGTTACATTTACCTTGAACAATTTGAAGTATATGATTCCGGACATATGTGGTGATATACTTGTCCGGCCGTTCGGCGTAAACTTAGTATCAGGCAGAATTTGCTTCAGGTACAAGAACACATTCGCATGCAACAACAAGTAGCGCCAAAGTCTTCTTTGGCATTCCATATGGAACATTGTCTTACTCACGTTCAGGAGGCCTGCGGGCAGGCACGTAGAAGAAAGGGGGTGAAGAGATAACACTGTCGTTACATAAGACGATCTAGTACCTTGACAACAACACCACTCACCACTTGCCCAATGTTTAATCCAGTAGCCAGAATGTCAAGTACTCGCTCGACCAGGAGTTATCAAGATCTCCCTAGAGTTAAACTCCCGAGTATTGACTTCTGCCCTGGATGCAAATGCGACGGTTGTACATCGATCAAGAAATTCAATCGCTGTGAAAACTGTCTTTGTGATCGATGCAATTTTATCTTCATGTCTGAACGAAACACCACTTCGATTGTGTCTACAGAAAAAACTGGTACCTATACAACTCCTCAGAAAACAAGGATACAAGGATCGTCCGCCTCCACTCATTCCAAGGAAGCGACTGGACAGGCTATGATGAGAGCAACGGATTGCAACTTTCCTCAAGAAACTACTCGGTTCTGCCTTGTTACACTTGCATTCAGAGCCGCTGATAAGGTTCAAGTTTGTCATGTTGTACCGAGGGCTTTGGACGACGACCTTGTCAGTATCACAAGATTCATCCAACTTGAACTTGTGATGTAGTTGACAAGACTGGAATATGCTTGGGGATACGTTTACCTGGGATTCTTTCTGGATACACGACACAATATGTTTGGCTGTACGTTGCGGATAACTTCAATTCCTCCTACAACCATTATCATTCAAATAGCTGTGAGTCGCGATCTCCATCGCTCGTTTGACGCAAACCAATGTGGACTTCTACCGCTTGACATTGACATTCTCCTTGAGATCGCTTCGTTGCCTCGCCGCCCGCTAATGCCAATAACAGTATGTTATTTCTTAGACACACATCTTTTATTTTGATTGTGTTTCAGGAAGTATACAGAGGAAGGTATGCCTTCAAATACGCTGTTCTTACTCTACCCACTATGAGTCGCGCTACTATCACAAGACTGAATGAGGACAACCTCATAGAAAGAGTTTCAAAAACAAATCCGGTTACACATCATTTATTTCCTTTCAATGAAATTCCTGTCCTCAATTCACATATCTACCCTCATTTCGCAATCTTCAACCTCATGAGTAAAATTGATCGACTTCCTGACGCGAAATCTCTTCTAATTCTCTCGGCGTACAACAACTTCTCACAAACGCATACAAATGCGCCATATTCGTTCGCCATTTGTCGAAAACTGTATTTGCGATGGATGCGATCTGTACCTCCTGGCTTTTTGGTATCACGCTCAGACCTCATTGGTCCAGAAAGAGAGATGCAGAATGAAGGACTAGTTCACGGAAACCTTAATTCTTGAGAAAGACCTTCTGCGTCTGGAAAAGCGGAAGGCTCCAGGATGGCGACAAGATCGAGTTTGAAGGCGACAAATGATGTTGACCGGCCCAGAACCCGTTCCGTCACATCATCCAGCAGAATATCCATCAGTACATCCGGGTTGATGAAACGAAAGAGAACTCAGTCTTAATCAGATTAGGAGATTGTTATTGTCGAAGTCCACATCCTATGGATATTCAATTACATATAATGCTAACGCTGCGTCAATCCCCCAAATGAAAAATACTAGAGCGACGTGGTAGTCCTGACACTTGATCTAAAGACAAATCACTAATGATGCCTGGCTGACCTCGCCGGATAACCTCTGAAATATGACCTCTGACCTCCTGTAAAACACTGAATAACAGTCAGACAAAAGCCGCGAGTGAACATTCGATGGAACGTGAGCGCTGAGTACTGATGAATCGGTGGTGCCATGAGAAGATCTTGACAAGTATATGGTCCATGTTCAAGTTCCGAATCTACTGTATGTTCTGGAAAAACCTTCGCGAATGTGCGCCCATACGGGATGATCTCATCCCGAGATGAGATAGTGGCGCCTGTGAAGTATACGTAAATAGAGTGTTGCACAAAAGCGGTGAATCAACCGACAGCTTCTGAAGAGCCCGAGATCTGAAGACTAGCTCGGATCAATGGGGGTGTTTCTCGGAGATTGTGAGAACACAGATTCTCATTTTGCAAGTCAAATCCGAGGAAAAGGATTATCACATAATCCGATACTACTGTAGAGGGATGTAGAAACGTACCACGCAAGGAGTGAGCGGAACGGCAAGAACAATTTTATTGGAATGCTCAGAGAGAAATAAATGTATTCTTAGAAATAATCACAGCATTGTACGTGAGTCTGCTGACGTTTCAAGAGGGCGGTAACGACAATGGGATAGAGCTCGCAGGTGAAAGATGAAAACACTACCATTGATTCCGTATGATCTTTCCCGCGAAACAATGAAACTCGGAAGTCAACCCTCATAAGCAAAAACGTACTCACCAATTGTCCCTCCAAGTATCACCCAAGATTCCCACCATCAACATATCCTGAATAAAACCATGAATATCCATGCCTCTCTCATCCTTGAGCAGCTCGTACTGCCGCCGTGCGTATTCCCATAACTGGCGAACAAGTTCCGCATCGCGTAGTCGGAAATGATCAAAAGTGACATCAAGCCGTGAGGAGTGGAGGGTTAAGGCCGATGCAGGATCATATATTGTTTTGATGAGGGTGAAGGGAAAAGAGAGGGAAGCGTTGAGGACAAAAAGCGGCTTATTAAACAATCTAACAAGCAGATCAGATATGGAATGTATTATTTGGGGTTACTTGCCGTAGAAAACAGTCTAGCCAAGGTGGTTTTTTCCGAGCTGGGTTCCCAATTGAAGGATGAGGGGCAAGGACCCAACTGCTATCCCGCGCGACCAACACGAAAGTCTCATTGTCATATTTTGGGTCCCAGGAGCGCCGAAGCTGAGCATCTACAGAACCGAAGTAATACAGTCTCTGTCGAGCACCTTTCACATGCCAACCAGACGCATTCAGCGTAGCCACGGACTCTTCACTATTCGGACTCCTTCCTTCCATGACAGGACTGGGTTCGAAGCTGGCAAGCTGGCAACTTTTGCCGTACATCACATCGTCAGGCTTCGCATCATATTGATTAGGATGTATCGTCGCATTCCTCCGTGTACTACGTGTGCAGAATATGACTTGCATTTTGAAGTCGTCCAGTCTGAGATACTTTCCATTAAGGACTGTTCTTATAAGATTCTGACGCATAATTTGTAGCCAGGTAGGAGTCATCTGCGACCGGGAAATGCGAGCCCTAAGATCGTGTAACACGATGTTGATAAATGTCTCAGGTGCGACGGGCAACAGATGAACTTCCGCATAAATTTTGGACATGGAGACGTGATGTCGGGCGTCAATATAATCATACTCGTAGATGGTCGCAGTCAGAAAAGTCATGTTAGGTATTCTGGGGAATTTAAGGCACACGTGAAGGTGGGAAGCCGAGATAGAGACAGTGTCGGTGGAGGAATAAGACAGACCATAAAGAGAAAGAGAGAGGGACAGTCGGAATTTGGCGCTGCGGACACGAAGACGGTGGCCAGATATGTAGAGAGAGATCAGTGCAGACAGAAAGATGACACACAAAAGGAATACGCTGGCTGTCCAGTGCGGAATGCGAAGGGGAGCCATAGTGACATCATGGAAAATGTAGCAGAAAAAGACGACGCGTTATTTGCGTGTGCTTGGCAAGGGCTTCAATTCTCTTTCTATGGACGAATACGAAGCGCACTTGACTCGCCTCTCGTTGCCTGCCCTGCTCGCAGAGCCAGGTGTCCTCCAGACCCAAGCGCATCACCTAACATCCAGCTTGACGTCTCTCACCCACTCTTCATACCCTACATTCCTCTCTCTCCATCAAACAACCACCGCGCTCTCCACGTCCCTCTCGTCTCTTTCCTCATCTCTGTCCAGCCTCATTTCGACATCCTTACCAGCTCTGCAAGATGCCACTGCAGCGTGGAATGCAAGAACCACTGACGTGCTTCGTGAACGTTCAAAAGCCCGACTTGTACTAGACCATCACGACAAGATAAAGGACCTTCTTGACATCCCCGTATTCATTGAATCGTGTGTCCGTAATGGGTACTTTCAGGAGGCACTTTCTCTTTCAAATCATGTTAGTGCAATGGCCGCGCGGCCAAGCGCACCATCAATTATTGTGTCTGTACATGCAGAAGTGGAAGCAGCGATTGCTCAGATGCTAGTCGTTCTACTTGGAACACTTAATGAACCAGGTCGGAAGTTGCCTGCGCTGTGGAAAGCGGTCAACTTTCTGAGAAAGATGGAAGCCTTTGCGCCAGGAAAGGACAAGTTTGAACATGGGATAACTGGTCTGAACACGGAGGAAGCCTCAGGCGAAGAACTACTCGCCCTAGCTTTTCTTTCTGGTCGTTTGTCCTGCCTTACCTCTGCATTAAACCCAATATCCCGTGACATTCATCGCCTGACAGACTCCATATCTACATCTTCACTTACAGACGAGTTTTCTGCTTCCGGTATACCTAGACTATCCGACCGTGACAAGGAAGACATCAGTCGCTCTCTGAAAAAGTATATCGATGTGTGGCGAGAAGGCGCGTACGACATACTCACACAATACTCCACCATCTTCCTTGAACAACAACACCCACATCCAACTTCACCTACACCAGCCCCAAGGTCACCTACACACAAACGACGTTCATCTGTCCAACTTTCACTCCAACCTCAGCCCTTACCTCGTGTCCCTGTACCTTCTCTCCTGCCTCTTCTATCCCCACATCTTCTATCCTATCTCCTTCCTCTTCTAAAATCTACATTACCGCTACTTCCCCTGCCGCTTCTCTCGTCTATCCTTACCCAACTCACATACTGTGCCACCGCATTCACTCGCGTCGGGCTGGACTTCCGAGGTCTTGTCGCAACGCTTGGCAGCTCCGCTGTCGCCGGCTCAGTCCGGCAGAGTTTACAAGACATCGAGCTTTTCATGTCGTTCGAGAATAGCGACAGAAAGTCAGGCAAAGTTCGATCATTGATAGAAAGGAGGAGACCCTCTGAATGGCTTATAACCTCATCTACTGTTGATGTTCCTCCGGCTCCTGTAAAGACACAGGCCCCGCCTCATATACCACCTCAGATGCTCGCATCATATCCTCCACTAGCGAAGTATACTAATGCTTTGCTAGGCGTTCTGAATGCGCTGCGACTTCTCGCACCCATAGGGATAATGTACGAACTGGTTGGCGTACTTGATGGGACGCTCGGAAGGGCGGGGGAGGAGCTACTAGAGTACCTAAAGGGGTTCGTTGGTAAGAATAAAGACGAGAGCGATGATAAAGTCTCACGAGCGGTGGGGGAGGCTTATTTCAAGGTATTGGTTCCGTTCATGAAGCGGGCACTGGTGGAGGGCGTGTATGGTGTGGAGATCGGTAAGCTTGGAGAGGTTGGAGGTGAGGGTCATGAGAGATTAAGGAAAGTTCAGGAGGGGTGGGAGAAGGTTGTTAGTGCGTTGAATCGTGGCGTTGGAGGTGATTCTTAAATTCTACATTATACCACATTGGCTTAGATTGTCAGAGGGAGGTGCCGCCCTTCAGCTTCAATGCCAATAATACACTCAGATTCACAGTTCTGTTTCAAAAAGCATGGATTAACTAACCGCTTCCTTCGTTCGACATTGATTTCGGGTCGAACAATTATTGGCTCATCAGGTGTCTGAACCGCGCTTGTAAATAAGTACCAGGCCATTTTACAATGAAAACCAATTGGTGGATATGGAGGAGACGACTATAGCGCCTCCTAACGCTACTTCAAAAAAAAAAACCATAAAAACCAATTATGGACAGGGTAGGTCTCTGGGTCCCCGTTAGTCGCGTATCATGTATGCTACGGACACTTTCCGTCTTCCACATCTATGTATGTATCTATAGATGGTCTTTATGAGTTCGGCAGTCAACGAGTCTGCCCGCTACCATACACTTATGGCTCACACTGTCTGATTCACACACTCATTGATGTTAGGCGATATCATGGAAGTGATAAAATGAGAGGGAACATATTAAATATAAGTATCTTTATAATTCAAAGGCAAATTAAATGAGACCTGGTACATAACAACAAAAAAAGATAGTTGACATACAAATCTACGAAGCCTTTTGAGTCGTCACAAGGTGTTGAAAAAAGTCGTAAGATGGAATCTAACCCCAGAGCCACAGTCTACATTTATTTGCGTATCAACCTTTTTAGACTTTCCTTAAAATCGCGAGCGGCGAGCAGCAGTAGACTGGGCGAGGCCACACGTATAAGCAGAGAACTAGCTTCATCCTCTACGTCCTGGATGCATAACAGCGTTCCATCTGTGTGACTCTCTGTCAATAGCGTTCGGTATGAGTCGCAGTCTCGCAGGCGGGAGAAAATGCGTCCACAAACAAAACTGATTGTGTACGGGTATTTGGAGCAAAAGTCGATTTTCATCCTTGCCACACTGCACCTTCACGTACAAAAATCTAGTCAAACGGACGTTTTCCACTACGATGGCTTACACGAGAAGGACCGCCCCAAGCTATGTAGACGCGCCAGTCAGGGAAATACAAACGCGTCGATGAGCCCTGTCTGATTTCTCTGCAAAGTATCGGCCACTTTGTTCAAGCATTCACCGGTACCTTGTGCATAGAACAACTCATCACTTTGGATATATTTGTATGTCCTGAAAATGTCGAGAATAATACTAGTCACAATACCAACACATGGCCGGATCTCGCCTGTTCGCTGGTGACGTTGATACCGCTGTCGCACTGGTTATGTAATGCGATGTGCTTTGCAGGATTCCTCACCGTTGCATCGCTGACGAAGAGGACTTATATGTTCACTCGAGGGTCTACGTATAGTTTACGATCGACGTCAATGGGAGGTACACCTAGATACGAGACGGCCACCTGTTGTTCTTCATCAGGCCGAACGATTCTAGAATGGCTCAAACTCAAATTCTCTGTTCCTGCAACATGACAAGACGTTGCACGTTCTAGGTTCTAGGCTTTCATGGAACCTTTAACTATGTATCTCTTTCGGGTTTCTTCAAACACGTGCACATGCTTGAACAGTACCACGACGCTAGGATGCGATCTTTAAAGAAAAGTACTCCATCGTCGCCGATCTAAGCTTGTGGGTATACAACTTCTTCATTACGAATGTCGAAGTTGCCTTCTCCCTTTCCCTCTCACTCTCTCTGTGGAAGAACATCTGGCCAATTTAAACTTTTGGCTACTCCGGGCATCTAAACGTGGGACTCGAACACGCGTATATATACTCATACTTACTCGATCAACTTCCTTCCTTCCTTCTTTATTTACGGCGAGGCGAGTTCTGCCGGATTTCGAAATCGATGTTGATGTTCGACGCCGCTGGGCTGCTATTGTGCTCAGATAGAGAGGATTGATGAATAAAACGCACGTGTACGACTTCTCCAACCCACCTTTTCCCGGACTCTTAAAAAACAAACAAAAAAATCCTGTCGCCCTTTCAGGAAGAGTTTTCAAACAGATACGCTAAAATGCCTTTTTCTCTTGCATCGGATATCATTGAAATCATTAAACCTTGGTCAAAAACGATGTTCGTCGCCCTGTCTCGATGCGATCTATCTACGATTGACCTGGTATTTACTCTGGGGACACGTCAGTCGGGATTCAGGTTGACTTGATTGACTCGACAGTAGCGTTGGCTGTGTCTGATTAGATGGACTGTCAGTGTATAGGAAGGAATGAATCTTTCTGGGTCTCCATACTTATCCTTTCTATGGGCCTGGGCAAAGATTCGTTCCGCTCTTGAGGCCCGGGGTTTGAAGCCTGAGGTTGTGAGCGACATCGGATCCAATGGCGGAGTTTTCTATGGTATGGGCCTGGTCGATTTGAAACGCATGTTCTGATTGACCGGGGGTCTGTCTATGCTTTTCATTGCGTATATGGCAAGCTCGACGCTTGTGACGTCTCGAATATTGATAGCATATGTCGACCATTCTCACATTGCCGTGCGGTATACTGTGGGTAGTGCCACATCTTGCATCACGGAACACGTCTTTGGTTCTCTATTGTGTTCTGTGTGGCACTCCATCCATCTCGATCTGATACAAGGTTGATTATCTGTGTGTTCTCATTGTTTTTCCCGAGTTGCGTGATATCGGATTCTTCTACGAAACGCATGTTCTGCTCGACCGGGGGTCTGTCATTGCTGAGGCGTTACTCTGTTCCACAGTAGAGGCGTAGTGCCACATCATGGAAGCAGGAACACGTCTTTTGTTCTCTATTGTGCTATCCATCTCGATCTGATACAACCCGCGTGTTCTCGTTGCTTTTTCGAGCTGCCTGATACATTCTCTGGTAAGTATCCTGTTTCAAAGACAACCAACATCCAGCTCGATCAATCAACAGTCACTTGGCTTCGAGATCCGTCATGGAATGTCTCTTGTTCTCTCTGTTGTGCAGCACTGGAGCGGGCTATTTATCTCGGTCTGATACATTGATTCTTCGGTTTGCGTCCCTTTGCGTGGGCGTCTGACACACACACTCACTCCTGATCGTCGCCGTATGAATGAATGGATGAATGGATGGATGGATGGATGCTGTGCATCTCTCCTGTTTCAGAGAAAACGACAGTGTGCAAGACACGCTCGATCTGATGACCCTGTGAACTCTTTACACGTCGGGCTTTCTCGGTCGGATCGGTCAGTCGGCATCTAAGTAAGTAAGTATATCGATGCTTAACCTTAGAGTGCAGGGCCTAGTCTAGTATGTATGTACCTCTGTATGTATGTATATGGTATGTACATACCCTAAATCTTAACTTTTTTTTTTTTTTTTTTTTTTTTGACTATAGCTTTTCGTCGGATCACGAATTTGATGAACATACATACATGCTTTGAGAAAAAAAAGGGTCGTTGGCGGGAGAAGGATGGGAAGTCGTCGAAGGCGCACCATCCCATCATATCTATCTTTGTGCCCTGTGCCCCTTGCTGGGCGCATGTGATTGTGTTTATGTATGTATGGAAATGGAGGGTCGTCCCTGATTGCTTGCTTTTTCGGTTCTCTTGTCGCGAGCATGTGCATGCGGGGTCCTGGTGAGGGTCGGCGTCGGCGTCGGCATCGGCGCTGGGGAGATCTGCTCGGAGAATGCAGACCCTCTTTGTGGTGCCTGAACGAACGAATGGATGGATGGATGTGCATGGAGATGTCGAGATTCGCGTGGCGGACGAGTGTGTTTGAATTGTATGTATGTAAGATGCTATTATGTAGGGTTATGTACGGTGGGATCTGACGCGGGATGGAGGCATTTTTCAGGACATGGATACATAGGGGAATCCAGCCAGCCAGCCAGGTAGCCAGATCGATCTTGGCTTCTCGTACTCGTCCTCGAGTTTGTTTCGTGGGTGGTTTCTTTCGAAGTCCCGATGTGCAAGGCCGTGTGTCATCTGCATTTTGTGAGCTTTAAAGGACTTTTTATACTCCCGTCGGCCAGGGCCAGAGGAGATGATTGATACGCGCCAGGGACGTTTCCCAGGAGCCACGGTGACCAGGATATGTACACGGCCACGGCGGGTGGCGTTCCATTGCAGGCTGGCTGTGCTTCGATGCGGCGTGGCGGATAGAAATGAAGAACGGACGGAAGAAGTAGACGAGGGGGGGAGTCTCCCCTGTGTGCGCGAGATAAAGTATGAGATCTGTAGTCGTAATGCCTGGCTGGATGACGAGAAAGTGGATTGCGGTATAAATAAGAACGCAGCAAGCAGCCTGCACCGCCATGGGTTTCTTTGCCCAGCCCGCCGCCGCACCTACGCCCTGCCATCTCTCCGTCCCCCTCCCGCCCCCGCCCCCTCCCCGTCCTACACCTCGCGCCCCACCTGCCCCCGCGCCCCACGCAGCCCTCCCACTCGAGCTCGTCCTGTGCATCATAGAGCACGCCGCCTTTGCCGACGGGACCCCAGACGCCGCGCTCCTCCGGCATTGTGCGCTCGTGTGCAGGGCGTGGTCGCTGTCGGCGCAGAAGCTCCTGTTCACGGCGGTCTCGCTGCGCTCGCGGGCCGCCTGCAACGCCTTTCTCGCGGCGACGGACCCCGCTCAACCGCGAGGCCGTATCCTCGCCGCTAGCGTTGTGCGCATGCGCGCAGTCGTCGACTACAACCAGCCAGATGCGCTGGCGCCGCTCTCGCTCGCGCGCGCCGTCGCGCGTTGTCCGCGTCTGTACGACCTTGCGCTTGCGCTGTTTGGGTGCGCGTGTGCCCACACTGCGGGGCGTGTGGGCCGCCCCGCGCCCGCCTTTGACGACGCGACGCTGGCGTTGCTGCAGGGCGGGCCGCGGATTCGTTCGTTGGGGTTCACGAACTGGTCGTCCAACGCGCACTCGCTCGCGCAGCTGCTCGCGGTTTGGCCGTCGCTTCACTCGCTCTCCCTCGGCGGGACCACCCCGCCTGAGCCCCCCGCGCCCCTGCTCCACCCTTTCCCCGCGCCCCTCGCCCATCTCCGCCTCAACTTCCAGTCCTCGCCGTCCCCCGAGTTCATCCACTGGCTCACACACACCGCCGCGTCAACAGCGTCCCTCCGCGTCCTAGAGCTCGACCGCGAACCCCCCGCACAGCTTCTGCAGACCCTCGTCGACGCACACGCACACGCCCTCCGCGCGCTCGCCATACCCAGCTGCGCTCTCCCCGAACACGTTCGCGCCGTCCGCGCGTGCGCTCGGCTGCGCGAGCTCAGGATCGAGAACCCCGCTGTCCTCCCGGGTGTTTGGCGCGCGCTGCCTGCGTCAATCAGACACGTCGCCCTCGGTGTGGATATGAATACGCCGCTGCAGCCGCTTGTTGATCTCGTGAGGGCGCGGGGCGGGGAGGACGCGCTGCGCGCGGTGACGGTGCTCGTGACGAATGGGGGCGAGCGGCATGCGCTGTTTGCGGTGCTGAGGATGGTGTGTGCGTTTAGAGGCGTAAGTATGAGCGTCGTTCGTGATGTTAGGGTGTTTCGAGAGCAGTTGGTGAGTTTGTTTTCTTTTTGTGGCCTTTTCGTGAGCTGAATTGCTGCAGAGGGGCGATCCTATTATCGACCTGGACTTTCCACGGCAAAAATCACTCGGGAATATCTACATGATGCGCTCGTGATCTACTACTACTACTATCTGTACATTCTTGAATTAGTTAGCATTTACAATTATAATCCCGCACAAACACGCTCAAACATCGTGGGTTCCTCCTCTGTCCACGATGACAACCTCCTCACTCTCGTCTGTCGTCTCCAACCTCGTGCGCGCCAGCATGGGTACCTCCGTCCCGAGCACAGTCACAGACGACGACCTCGACCGCCACGTCGCCGAGCTCATCCTCAAAGAAGCAAAGAAGAAAGCAGAAAAGTACACTTCGCAGGGTATCCGTGCGTTTCTTCCTGGCGCCGGCGCCAGCGGGTAAGTACATCCTTTCTCTTCTTGTTTGCCCCCGCTGCATCGTCCACGTAGATCAGACAGCCCCGCGCCGCGCACGAACAAGCGCTTTTTGAGCTCGATCATCAAGACGACCGAGGACCACAACAAGACGGTGTTGCGTGCGCAGGCGCTTGCTGCGCAGGAACAGAAGCGGGAGCGGGATGAGCAGGAGCGGCGTGCAAGGCGGCGGCGCGCGGAGGAGGCAGCAGAGGCAGAGAGGATGCGGCGCGGGCGTGGGCATCGGCAGAGACGGGGGAGGGAGGAGAGCTGGGAGCGATGGGAAGGCCGGCGTGAGGACCGAGAGAGACGGACGAGGGATTGGGAGAGGGATTGGGATTGGGATGCGCGTGAGGAGGAGGATGCGAGGAAGCGCAGGAGGAAGAGGGAGCGGAGAAGGTCTGCGTCTGCGTCGAGGCCACGCAGGAAGACCCAGAAGTATGCTTTGGATGATGTACACTCGGACACGCCCCCGCACCGCTCGTCTGTCCCCAGCGATGTCGACGTCGACGTCGACAGCGACCCCCCGCGACGACGCCGCACCCCTTTGTCGTCGCCGTCGCGTTCGCGTTCACGGACGCGCACACGCTCACGCTCACCAAGCCCCGCACCCCCGCCAAAATCCAAGCACAAATCCAAGCACAAGCATAAACACAAACACAAACGCACCAAACCCAGCACCAGCCCCTCTCCCCGACCGCCCTCTGGTTCCCCACCACCACTTCCCTCAGGGCCTCCCCCACCCCTCCTGCCCCCACCACCACTACCCCCAGCGCCGGCGCAGGCAGGCCCCCGCCTGCCGTCCAAGATGGACAAATACTTCGAGGAGAGCTACGACCCGCGCCTGGACATCGCGCCGCTCGCGGTGCCGCACGTGCCAAAGACGGGACTCGTGAGCGACGCAGAGTACGCGGGGTGGGACGCGATGCTTGAGCTGCTCCGCGTGCGCAGGGAGGACAAGGAGGAGAAGAGGAGGCTGGAGAGGCTTGGCGTCGCTGGTGCGGCGATGGTGGCTGATAGGGGGCTTTTGACGCCTTTGCCGATGGGTCAGAGGATTACGGGCGCCGCGGCGGGGGAGGTTAGTGTTATGGAGATTCAGTATAAGAAGAGAGGGTCTGTGAGGGAGTGGGATTTGGGCAAGGAGGGGATGTTGTGATTTCTTTTGCTTTGTGGATTGAATACAGTGGGTAGAGGAGTCTGGCGTTTGTATATTATATTATGTTATGTTATGTATGTTATGTATAAAGACACTGGGACATGGAATTTCTCTGAGGATAAAATGCACGAGTGCGTCGTCCACCGGCGAGGTTAACTAACATACACACGATCATCCATTCCATTCCCAACACCCTACTTACTCGCTCGCCCGCCTCTTTCTAAATACGCCACTCGCACTCGGATGGGTACCGACATGTATGTACACTTTCAGAGCCGTGCATCGCATCATCCTTGAACCTTGAACCTTGAGAGGGACGTACGTGCTTCCCTTGAGGAGACCGAGGGTGCACACGCAGAGTGACCTCGAGTGACTCGAGTTGACTCATCACCCTCCGAGGGGGGGTCCGAATAGAATGAGAACGAGAATGAGAATCGACGCCGGCGCGCGTGTGTGCGTACGTAGTTGACTCACCGCCCGCGTGCGGATCGAGTGAGAGGACCGAATAGAATGAGAATGAGGATGAGAACGATGATGAGGATGAGGATGATAATCGACCCCGTTCCCGACGTATGTACGGTACGCGCGTCGGGACTCGGCACCCCGCCTCCCCGGATCCGAGTCGGGTATGTATGTATGTATTCCAAAACCCCTCTCCGTTCCTGTGTGTGTGTGAATCTTCTCCTGAGGTACGTACATGCATACAAGAACCTTGATTATAAACCAAGGATTTTGAGTCCTAAGTACTCCGGAGGAGGAATCAAATCGACGTCCGTTCGCGCCCTGTCCGCGGGTCCGAGTCGGGTGCGAAGTGAGTGTCCGTCAATTATCATCTCGCGCGCGCGCGAGCGGGCGGGGGTGATCGAGGACATCTTGATTGGCTATCATGTGCTTCGACGCTTTTAGTGTCTTGTGAGCAAGTAAAGATGGATGACGAAGAGATTTCCACTGGCGTATATACATATGTCCGGACGACGTCAAAGAATCAACAAAAAACGTGTCACTCACGATGGCGTCCGCGCCAAGGGTTCGTTCGTTCGTTCGTTCGTTCGGTTGTTGTTCCACGTCAGTACATATGTATGTATGCTCGCTCAGAAGCCAGTCAAGCCACTCACGGGAGAACCGAGGGTTCATTTTGGAAGTAAACAAGCAAGCAAGCACAAGTGTATCCAGTATGGATGAGAAGATTGATTTACAAAAAGGGTCGGACTGACACACACACACACTGAGATCAGACTCTGGACGGTTCAGCAATATTCTTAGCACAAGGTGTCTTCCATTGAAGAGTCAAGAAATCTCCGTATTGAACAAAGTCCCGCTTGTGTCCTCGCAACAGAAGGCTGAAAGGGACTCGGTCCAAACTATTCTTCCAGAAACCAGTCCATACAGCGGCAGGATAATGGCAAGACAATGACGAGGAAGGACCATGTCGTCAACGGTCAACTTCCAAGCGGAGGGGAAGATCAATTATGCATTATCAAAGAACGCATGATTATTGAAGGCATCCGAGGTGCAACGAGAGCCGAGAGTGATTAGAAAGACGACAATGGTGTTTGAGGACCTCCGAATCAGTGAAAGATTGTTGACGACAAGAGGGTAAAGGAAACAGTAATCCGGCAATATCGGCCCGGACATTCGGGGACATTCGAGGCTTGGTTGTAGAATTTTCTTGCATTCAATTTTCTAGCATAAATACTATGGGCCTACCTCCTCATGAGATAGTCCCCAACGGCCTAACAGCCTGTGTGACTAGCCATAAATCCGACCGGATTTTCAACTGAAACTACGTTACAAAGACGTGGGTTGGTCACGTCAGCCCACTGGCAAGCATTAACGTGGATGTTCATGTGGGAGATGGAGGAGAGCTAATGCAAATCCGCAGAAATCACGCTCGACGCGTAACACACGTGACCGTGTTTTCATTGTCCATGCACGAATGATTCTTTCCTCGCTAATCCGCAGTGCCGTAACGCGCCTTCAACCTGCCAATTGCATCATGAGCACTTGCAATCCATATAGTCAATCTATCTATTGTTTACGACGTCTACGTGTATTTCATGCCCCGACAACCTGACGCAGGACGAATGCCTCCTCCACATTAAGTTGTCCAACCAATGCTGAGAAATCATTCGTATTACGAGCCGCGCATTCCTTCAAGAAAGAAACGAGATGTGCCTGTACAAGAAAGAAACAAACCATTGAACACCAGAATCTCACACTTAGGACTCGGACGAGCGTACCTGCATGTCCATTTTCACGATTGGATCATCCTTGAAAGCGTCGTCGTCGCTCTCTTGGATTATATCGTCATTGTCAAACGCCATACCACGGGGCCCGATCATATCAGACAAGAACGCAAACTCGTCTCCCAAAGAAGCAGGATTTAGCCTTTCTTCTTCAGCCCAATCTTCGTCCTGTTTCCCGTTGATGGTGAAACGGGAGAAGAAATGCGGGAGACTACGTTAGCGCATCGTGATATCAGAATGTGCTTTCTCATGATTACTCACGCCATCGTCGGAGTCAATGTCATTTGCGGCGGCGCCACCTCGTGCAGATATAGTCGCTGAATCGCCACTGGACTGTACATCACGTAAAATAAGTTTGAGCACCTTGACTGGAAATGGTATTGAGGTGAACTCGGTAGGAGCTGCGTGCCATACCGTATGAGGTTAGCAGAGAATCATAGTAGTAGTGTAAAGACATACTCGTTTTCGTCTTCGAGCGCGTCATGATGACTGACCGCACAGACGAAAAAGAGTTGAGCATGACAAGAGGGGGTGGATAGAAAGCGCACCTACCATTCCTGTTCGCGTTATTCACAATAATATCGCCCTTCACGAAGGTTTGTTGCAACTTTGGATGCTCTGACACAAAAAGCTGGATGAGGCCAAGCGTACTAATACGCGTCTGCCAGAAACCATGGAAGGTCGCTCCATTCTCGCACCACGTCTGCACGAGGATATCAAGTCCCGATCGCCCTTTCACGGCCATGCCTTGCAGAAGTGACAACACCGTATCCCTCTGGTTATTGATGAGGAACGCAAATGGGATAACAAGGCTCTAAGAGATTAATCATCAGCGCGCGACATTAGGTGTTCAATTAGAGTTAACCTGTAGGAACGTGGCCGTTTTTGCTGAGGTCATGCGGCTAACCATTGCTTGGAGAAGCTGTGGCAAGATTGGAAGTACAGATTCACCAGCTTTGCGGAGCAAATGGATGATCAAGTCGCCAATAAAGAGGCCACCAAACTCCTCTCGGTTTTCTAGCGTCTTGGCGATGAGCGTCAATGTGCAGTCGAGACCGTTTTGAGTGTTTCCATCGTTCCATGAAAGTAGCTGGTGAGGGTCTTTAAGGATGATGGCAGTCAGACAAGAGATTCCGTTCTGTACGAAAAATGAATTCAATTAATGAGTATATTGATATAACATAACAAAAGAAAAGAAAAGATACTTGAAGCACAGCCCGGTCTTCTGTTTCGCTTAAGCACTTGAATAGACTGGGTGCGACGAGGGCGAAGAAACCTCCGCCAAGGCCGGATTCCGGTGAACCCTGCACGAAACTGGTAATAAACCCGATGGCTGATTCAGCTATCCAGGATTCGTCTGCCTTCGCAGAGGCAATGGCAGAAGTCAATTGCGGTAATGCTTGTTTAACAACGGTCTCGTAGACACCTGGCGAAGATGACGCTGCGAGGTTCGCGAAAATATCAGCCAGTATTGATTGAAAGATTGGATCTAGAATTTCATTTCCGTTGAATCAGCATTTGTAACTTCCGTCAATTTAATTTTGAACTATCCACCTTTGTTGTTCTTATTCCAGACTTCTAGAGATGCGACGACCAAGGAATCGGCCATTTCAACTGTGAGCCACTTGGCGTTTTCGACCTCGAGAACGACAGAAAGTGTTTCCAGGACAAGAGAAAGGGTCTCCTCCGATGTGATGAATAGGAAAGGTCCAAGACCTTTTGTGACGCGGGGAGCGAGAGCAAAAACAGAAGGGTCCGCGTCTCCTTGGAAGAAACTGCAAGAATTATGTTCAATACGAGGTAGGGCCACAAGAGACGTTGCTCACTTGTGGACAGCCTTGACTGCAGATATTTTGACAGGGATACCAGCTTCAGCTGCTTCGACGACTTGCAGAGCCGCGTCAAGGTACTGGCCTGCCAACGTTATGGGTAGAAGCTTTGAGTATTGGCTGGCAAAAACAAAGCCTCGTCCTTGTAGGAAGGGATGATCTGTGGAAGAAGTGGTGAACAAAACAGTGATCCCAACCCTAAGAATCCAACATACGTGAAAGGTTGAGGATGGAGGGAATAATATCCGACAGCAGATACTCGATATCAATCGGTTTTTGTTGTCCAGAATCTTCTTCATCATCGAGACACTCCAAGATAGGCACAGCCTGGGAGCCGACTGCTGCGAGCGCCGCTTCTAGTTGCCGCCACCTGAACCGTGAAGAAGTGAAAAGTTGCTTCAATCGAAACTGGAATGACCCATGGCATACCAGTCAAACCGCCCGGCTTCGCGCTGTTGGTGTGACGACTGAATCACCTGGGTAACAACCAATTGGAACACTCTCGTCGTCTGCGTTGGGTTCCGGTCCATGAGAGACTAAATTGAGTGAACACATGAGGCATGGCATAAAAAAGAGGTATTTACGCTCAACAAGTCAAATCCTGCAACTCTGACGCTGTACGGCTGTGTCGTATCGTCTTCTTGTTGCACGAAAGCATTTGCATTGTTAGTCCATGTTTCTTCCTGAATATCCGTGAGTACAGCTTGATTCGATAAGATTGCAAATCTTACATCTTCGTTCGTCATTTGAACAAAGTCAAAGATAGCAGCGACAAGTGAACCGATGTTATCGATGTCGAACCAGGTCTTTAGTTTGCCTTCTCTTGTTACAGCCGAGACAAAGTCAAGAATGGGGCAGATAAGCTGAGGAAGTTCTATAGCTTCGTCTTCGGAGGACCCAGGGGTGGACTCCGAAGACGACAGATAGTACTCAGTGAATGTGGGATGTAACACCCGCAAGTGGACAAGTGAGGCGGTTAGAAATCCTTCAAGGTACGACGTCATTGCACGTGGGAAGGCGATGAGAATCTTGTCGAGAGTCTGGTTGATAACAGGCATATAAAAGATCGGACGATGAGGGTCGAGGCAGATTATCGCACCTTGAAGATTTGAACTCGTATCGCTAGTCCATCCCAATTGTTCGTGTTAATCACGTCTAATTTTGGGTCAATATTTAGAAGCACTTGGAACGCTTCTAGCCAAACAGGAAGAATTGTCGACGCAGCTTCCTTAGTGGCCTGTGGATGTTGGTCTTTCACCATGAACAGAGCAGTCACACATTGACGGAACACAGATATAGTCCGGGCTCGAGTCAGGGCGGAATATGTCTAAACAAAGGGAGAAATGAAAGGGTAGGCAACCAAGAAGTTGCAGTCACGCACATCTTTGGATCCCAAAATCGTTAGAAGAACTGGCAGGAGCTGACGCAGCACGGGTAAAATTTGATCTTCTGTCAAGTCGCCCTTGATAAAGTCTGTGAAAACTTGCATCGCTCCATGAACGGAGTCAGGTGAGCCGGATGAAAGTAAGGTTATAAGCGAGGACAAGAGTTCGGGGTATTCGTCGGGCCAATCAGACTTGGCTATGAAGGTTAGGGTATTTGCCTGAAGCATGCTTGAGCATAACATCGAGTATGCCATCGATGACGCTCACACATAAGGACCGTATTTTGCGATCTCTGTCCGAAAGGCCCTGGAATACGTTCCGTCTAATCTGCGCCTTTATCTAAATCAAGTTGTCAACCGTTATGCACAGATAAGAAGTTCCTGAGCAGACCTCCACAGATGGGGCGCTACCTTTGAATGAGTCAAAGTAGGGTGACCATTTTTCCTTGATGTATTTGCGCAAGACAATGCTTGCTGAGTGCTTTTCGAAGATTGACTAGATCAAGACGCGCTCAAAGATTGAGGACGCGGAAAAACTCATCTGACGCAGAGTGATATCTACATCTTGAGTAAGGATAAGTTGTGAAAGCGCCAAACCGGTCTCTGTTGGGCGCGATTGAGAATGCTGTCTATGGGATTTCAGAAGGACTACCTGGGGAAGCAAAGGATTCGGATAATCTAAGTTCCGCGGAGACTCTAGTGTTTGTATCTGGACTGAGTGTGGCAGCCAAACATTCTGTGATCTGCGACGCCATGAGAGTGAAATGAGGCGAAGGTCGTGGGCAGCACGTGATCTACGTGGACGTGCCTTAGGATAAGCTTTTAACTTCTTTTCACCATACGAAACCTGCTTGCGGCTAAACCGGACACACCACGGAGATACAGGTTTGAATATCATCCTCTGGTCTATCGGTGCATCTTGACCATGACGAATTGAGGTCAGAGGTTCTCACAAGCTGTCAAAAAAGCGTCGGTCTTCAAGCTCAAGCTTCAGGGCTTAGAACTTACACCAATATACACTCTTTCCGATGTCCGCTATGCCTTGTTTGTCTAGGTTCACTATTCTATTCATATGCTTTGTGATATCAATAGAGCTTTGTAAACCTCAAAACTTTTGATCTGCTATAAGCTCGCACGCCACAAATGAAGAAAATCAGAAGTATCCTCATGGAAAAATTCTTAGGAACGAGTTGGAAAGTGACTTTCGGAAACACTCCCCAAGATGATCGAACCAGCTTGGTATCACCTTGTCTTTGGCCCCTCATTTCCATTTCCATGCGACCTTGTAAACTCTTCCTGAGCAAATCTGTATTGGTCTTCGTGATTCCTCGATAGAAATGAAAAGGAAGTGGCTTTGTCTCTGAAAGAGATCTTACAAAAACGTGGACGAGACAAGTTTCCTCAACGGTGTTTTCATATCCCCGGATCCATGGTGACCTTCGAGGCAGTCTCTTGACGGACACATCACAAGAGTCATGAACGAAGAGGCCAAATTCACGAAGCTTGATTTCAGCAGCTACTAACATGTATGGAACAAGAAATAGAAAGACGATTTTGGCGAGTTCGCTGACGGACATGAACACGGCAAGAATAACAAATGAGTGTGATAGAAGTGACGGCGCTGACGATAGCAATGATTTGTTGTCCGTGCAAAGTAGCGCGCCAATGCAAAGTTACAAAAGCAAGAAGACACAGGAGGTACAAAGGCGAAGAAGCACAGAGGCAGACTTACTTTTCAACCTAGGTGTACTTATGGATTGTTTTGTTGAGGCGTCTTTAGATACTTAGACAATCGTGCCAACATTCGATGTCCAAGTTTTACACCGCATCCGATCAAGATTATCGCAGAGACCACCTCGCGAACGACATGTAATCACGACTGCGTAATCCTTAACATTATCGTCACTTTTCACATTCATGTCCCAGCAGAGTCGTGAAAGTTAAGAAAAAAATTGGATCGTCATTATTGATATCAACCATTACACCACCAACTCCCCTTCCACACTTTCTGGCTCCAGCGCTAGCTGTTCAAGAACAACTGCATATCGAATCTGGTCAACCTTTTTCAGATACTTCAAAATTTTTGCACGTTGATGGACAAGCATGCGAAGGCCGCGACGATTTCCAAGATCCCGTTTGAATTCGTTTAAATGTTTCCAGAGATTTCGAATCTTGTATGTAAGAAGGGCGGCTGTAGAAATGAATGGTTGCATAAACTCAGCATCTAGATAATAACGGAAGTTTAGCACAAACCTTGTACCTCAGAACGGCCTGGGTCATAAGGATTTTCGGGGGTGGAAAAGGCCCCGATGATACGTTTACGATTCTCATATGCAATACCAGCCGCGTTTGCATTCCGAAGGTCGATGACCCTCGCAAAAGCATCGGCCTTCTTGCGCTCCCTCGCAAGTCTCACCCTCCAATCTGCAACGTTCTTTTCAAGTTCTTCAATCTGTACATGTGCATTCTCCGTGTTATTTGCACCTATATCCTTGTTCCCATGCGTCGAAGTTACTAGAGGCAATTTATCAAAGAGCAACTGCTCCTCCCGTCGGCCGATGCCAAAGTTGCAATATTTCGCAAGGTGTACAGTTCCAACAGGCAATTTTGTAGGGACAAGCTCATTGTCTTCCGAGTACAGTTCTTCTTCATTCACGAGGATTTTCGCGAGGAGACATTTTTCCCACTTCGCATCCCCTTCTCGCGTGCCAAGCACAACACTGGGCCTGTTTCGTTCGGCTTGTTTTAAGCGTTCTTCTTGTCTCGCAATGTTAGCCTTCTTAATTGCTCGGGAAACATGTTGACGCGACGATTGACCGTGGAGGACAGCCGAGGTGTGAAGCGAGGAATGTGAATTCGAGGGTACGATAATTCGAGAAGCTAGGGCTTTACAATTAAGCAGTCCAAGATGAAGCTGTTCCAGGTTCACTCACGTTGGGCCCGACACGCTCTAAACATGCCCGCCAAAATCGTCGTTTTCAAATACAATGCAACCGGGGGTTGAGACGAAATTCTTGGAGTCACCTGACTGTGGGAATATCTTGGGGTATATAAACCCTCAAAATTTCTCTCTTTCTTCACGGGAGAAATGCCACGCTGACCGTTGTTAGCACCTCGACCATCGAGATCAGTGCCAGTGACTTGTTCTTACGAGTCCTGTTCTTCCAAGAGAGTTCTTCCAGTGTAGGAAGTGTCGACGTCGACGCTTTGTAGGACGCGGCATGTCGATTTTTTGCTGGTACATCTATTCCTTTGTATAGTATGTAGTCTTCCAGGAATTCAGGATATTGTCTTGCATGTTCTTATAAAAGGTGGATAGAATATATTGAATTGAGCCTTGAAGTTTGACGTTGAGCGTTGAGCGCTGAGCAGCAGTGTACATAGGGAGTTCTATGGCGACGTTTTTTATCATCTACGTATTGACCGTGAGAATACTTCGATCAAGATTATTTTTGACCTTGTCCCTTGAATACTAGACACTACCCCCCTTCTCAATGGCGCCGACGAAGAAGACCGCTTCGCCTGGAAAGGCCAGGTCTTCGGGCTCCGGTCCTAAGATCTCTCTCGCCCGTGTGAAGGGCGAGAATTTCTACCGCACAGGAAAGCAGGTCGCCCGCCTAAAGATGCTGAACTCTGGAAAGGCCGTGCGTGACAAGGATGGTAACATCGTCCAGGCTGCTGCGTTTCAGAAGGGAGAGAAGGAGACGAAGCCGGGGAGGGTACAGCCGGATAGGAGATGGTTCGGTGAGTGTTAAAAGGCAGTTAATATTTATTGACTGCTGAAACGTTGAATTTGCTGCAAAGGAAACACAAGGGTGATATCGCAGACCGCGCTGGATCATTTTCGAACGAGTCTCTCAGAGAAAAAGGATGATCCCTACTCTGTGCTTCTCCGACGCAATAAACTACCTATGGCCCTGCTCGATGATGCGCAAAACCCACATACCATGAAGGCATGTCGTTCTATGCGTTTCGTTTTCTATGGCTTATATTGAATGTAGCGGCCACATATTGTTGAAACTGAGCCCTTCGCAGATACCTTTGGTCCTAAAGCGCAACGGAAAAAGCCAAGGATCGATGTTGGTTCGTTCGAGGAACTTGGTAAACTTGGTGCTATTGCTGCCGAAGAGGCAGAAATTGTTGCTCCTGCTATCGGTAAGACTACAATAAATGTCCTTCTTGGGTTAAGTTTTGTTGCGAACTTGAGTGATTATAGAACCCCTTGCTTCGTCCATCGTCGAAGCCCCCACACATGCCGATTACAATGAGCCTATCTACGCCAAAGGAACCTCTCGAAGAATATACGGCGAACTTTACAAAGTTATTGATTCTTCCGATGTTATTCTTCATGTCCTTGATGCTAGAGATCCTCTTGGGACGATGTGTGAATCCGTTATTGAGTACATCAGAAAAGAAAAATCGCATAAACAAGTCGTGCTCATTATCAACAAGTGCGATTTGGTACCAAACTGGGTTACAGTTGCGTCTCATTCCATTCCATTCATTCTTGAACTGGCTGACTTTGATGGTATAGGCACGGTATATTCAACACTTGACGCCTAGATTCCCAACTATTGCCTTCCATGCTTCTCCTAACCATTCATTTGGCAAGGGCTCGCTTATTCAACTCCTTCGTCAATTTGCCCAGCTGCACTCTGACAAAAAGCAGATATCAGTGGGTTTCATTGGTTATCCCAATGTTGGGAAGAGTAGTGTCATCAATACCCTCAAAAGCAATAAGGTTTGCTCGGTAGCGCCTGTTCCTGGTGAAACCAAGGTATTCCTCACCCTTTTTTACTGGATCATCAACCTAATTTAGGACTGAACCATAGGTCTGGCAATATATCACTCTTACACGGAGAATATATCTCATTGATTGCCCTGGAATTGTACCGGCATCCGCACAAGATTCTCATACTTCAACCGTCCTGAAGGGTGTAGTGCGCGTTGAAGCCCTACCCACACCTTCCGAGCACATTTCTGCACTCATGGAACGTGTCAAGCCGCTATATCTTGCGCGGACGTATGGACTTGATTTACCAAACCCAGACGACAAATCGCAGAACTGGCCTCCGGAGATGTTCCTTGACAAGCTTGCTAGGATGAAAGGGCGACTGTTGAAAGGTGGCGAGCCGGATTTGGAATCTGTGGCTAAGATTGTTTTGAGCGACTGGGTGCGAGGCCGGATACCGTACTTTGTGCCACCGCCTGAGCGGTCCGAGGAGTTGAACAGGTTGGAAGAGAAGAAGAGGAAGAAGGAGCAGACGAAGGCGGATACGAAAGGGAAGGGTAAGGCCATTGAGGTTGAGGCGATGGAGGTCCCCAGCGTGAAGCAGAATTTGGGTTCGATTATGCAAAAGAACTCGTTCTTACCGGAGGACGTGAAGCCGCTTGACGATGATGACTCTGTGGGTGAGGTGCAGGACGAAGATCAGGCTGAGGCTGCTGATGAGGCGGATGAAGATCACGAAGAGGTGGGAGAGGAAGAGTTAACTTGGAACGACGTCTTCGAGGGCATCGAGGAGGATGTAATTCCCAACGTTGATCAAGATGGCAATGACATCGTGGAAGGTGTGCTTTGTCCCTCCTTTACCCAGTGCTGTCTCATCAGTTGTTCTAGCGAAAAATTCTGAAACCGACAATGACGAAAATACACGACCAAAAAAAGAGACGCGCATGAAGACAAACAAGGTGCGCTTTTGCCGCAGTCGCAGAGATTTTACTGATACGGTCATTCTTCAGCGCAAGGCAGAGAACTTTTATACGAACGCTAACGTCAAAAATAAGAATCGCAAACAGGCTGCACTATTGAAGTCGTTACCTGTTGGGAAAAGGGGAGAAGGGCGCAAGCGCGGCAAGGCAAACTGATTGCCTGTTTCTGATCCTATGTACTAGTTGTGAGCATTCGTTCTTAATTCTCGCTGGTTTGCACCTGAACTCACTTTTCATAGATAAAGACAGAGATTTTAGATGGTAATGGATGCAATGGGATGATGCCATAAGAAATCAAGTCGAGCCAAAAGACGATAAAAGTGAGGTCTGTATCGATAACGGAGGCCCAGGCTAAGTCTACCTTTCGCCTCTCTTCGATGAGCCGTGCCGCTTCCCTACCACAATAAGTACTTGTAAAAACATAGGATAGCTGGACAAGGTAGGCAAGGTCCATACATGAACAGCCGAGGTCCGTACTACATACATACAGATGGTCGCCTAATACGTATGCTCCCTCTTTCGAGCGCTGTGAGGCAAAGTGACCAGCCTATTCAGATGATGTATTAAGAAATCTCGTACCAAATATGTCACTCAAACCTCAGTAACGCGACAGATACGCAAGATCCAGGAGATTCTTGGTACTCAGGATCCTCCAATGTGGTATTCGGCTGAAGGTAAACATGCTCAGTGGGATTCTTTTCCAGACGCCAATCCCAATCCCTTGCCCAAACGCGTACGGGCGGCGATTCGGGCCCGGGATGATGATCATGGGATCATATCATCAGCATCTGGTGGCAGTTTATAGAAATAGTTATCGCGCAGCCTTGCCACTCGTGGATAACGATTTCCTGGCATTCCATGCACCGGCAAAATGGTGATCCTCCATCCGACTGCAAGAGTCAACCTGCCTCAAGTCCCAAACAACGGGAAATTCGAGACCGGTGGCTCCTCATTGACTTCAAGGATGCCTCGCCGAGTTTGCTTCTGTCGAGGTTGGGCGGCACTTGGTTTACCCAATGGTCGTTTATCCGCCACATAGGTACAGGAATGCCGTAATACAAGACCGGTTTCGGGTGCGCAATTCGGCGAAAGGTACCTGGGCAAATGTTCAAAAGGTTCAAATTTCATATTATTAGGGACGGATGAATGCCTTTCGGACACTGAAGCACTGCCAAGGGCTGAACATTTCATTGAGAGATCAGTGATAGGTGGCCATACATCGAATGGAAACTACTACACACCTTTATGGAATAGGGCTGACGAGGTCGAGTGATCGCTCGATTCTTCTGTGGAATAGGCCTTGTTTCATCGATTTGGTTGGTTGGTTGGAATACTGAGTATCAGATGAATTTGACATGAGGCCTGAGACAGGAATTTTGGGTACGAGTTCTGTGCGATTGGAGTTTGATACTTAGAAAAAGAGACAAGGCCGTGTTGTCTTGATATAATGCGCCACTCCATGATGTTGGGATGTTCTCTCACGAAGAAAATCTACGAGGTTCACGTATGGCTGCAATCTCGACAGCAACCTCAGCATCGAAGTCGGTCTTCCCGGATTTGCTTCCAGCCAACAGGAGGTGAAGCAGGAGGCGAAATAAGAAAGTTCCTCTTTACTGTTGGCTGGAGGTCCAAGGTAATAATCTTCTGGTATTGTGGTACGTCGGTGGTCAAAGGATTAGGGGCATCTCGATGGACGCGTAGCTCAACTTCAAAATGAATTATATTAGCTAACAAGGTACTTGGACTCGCACCCATCTTGTGAACGTTAAGATTCGGTCACAATGCTGCTTAGCAGACTCTGCGTTGTCCTCAAACCTGCGTCCGACGAAGATTTGACCTAAGCCAAGAAGAGGTGCCCCAGCGATTGATCTCACCGCATCTACTTGAGCACCAGTCTCTGGCTGTGCGGTCAAGTCGCACAGCAAAGGCATCGGGCTGGACACAAAGCTGAACTGCGGCAGGATGACTGCCGCCAAACAAAGCGACTTGGCTTGCTACTTCTCAAGTCCACGCAGGCTTGCGTTTGCGCCCTCCTCTTCCACCTTGATAGTGCATTCGGGCTAGGGCCAGGTGTTGAGCTAGTGGATTGGTGCGGAATTTGCTTGCTGGCCTGGGCGAGATTCTGAGCCTACGCGCCGCTGCCCTGGTCAACCGGCTGCCCTCTCTCTTCCTCTGCTCCCTCTTTGTGACCGCCGCGCGAGAGCTTGACGACTTTGAGAGTAGTGAGCAGGTCGATATCTCGTTCCGGCATAAATTTTCGCTTCTTCTCTAGCGCCGTCGCGCTGAGACGCTTCCAAAGCCAGCAGCGCGGGCGTACTACAGTACACCGCAACCCATTAAGTCCGATAGACCAAAAAGGTGTTCTCGGGCCACTTGGCAAGCGAAGGTCACTGCACTCTGCGTTCCTGCGTATTATAGGATGCTCCTGAGAGCAGTGTCGCTCAGTTCAACGAGTATATGAAGCCTGGGATCATAAGAACTTGATTCGTATACAACTACTCGTACACTTTGTTGATTTTTTTGGCGTTGTACAGAGGGGTTAGTACTTCAGTGGTCTAATATGTTAAAACTTCCTTTTTACTTCTTCAGCGCTTGAAAGAGTATCTATGTGTTCATTTTTACTTCTTAAGGAGAGCAGGAGCGTTCAAGCCAGCGGAAAGACCTTTGTCACCAGCATAGATGGCGCCGGTGCCAGCGAGCTCCTCTCTGATACGAGGAAAACCATGATTAGCTTTTGTGACGGACAGATGAAAGGAAGGCAAGACGTACTCGATGCGGAGGAGGGCATTGTACTTGGCGACACGCTCGCTCCTTGCAGGGGCACCAGTCTTGATCTGGCCGGTACCAAGTGCAACGACGAGGTCGGCGATGATGGTGTTCTCGGTCTCACCGCTGCGATGCGAGATCATGACACCCCATCCATCAGACTGGGCGAGCTGAGCACTATGTATCATCTCAATTCAATACGTCTATAGCAAACATAAGTATCACTCCACTCACGCTTGAATAGACTCGGAGATGGTACCAATTTGGTTAACCTTGATGAAGGGTTGATTTTGGCCATTCCATATGTGGAAATAAGGAAACACTGTACCTTGAGGAGAAGACCATTGCAAGCCTTCTTCTCGATGGCAGTCTTGATACGGAGAGGATTTGTCACTGTCAGATCATCACCAACAATCTGGACGCCGCTTTGCTTGGTGAAGTGGGTCCACGCCTCCCAGTCATCCTGGTCGAAGGGGTCCTCGATGGAAACGATGGGGTACTTCTTGACATAGGATAGATAGAGATCGGCGAGCTCAGTACCGGAGATCCATTTGCTGGGGTCGGAGTTGGGGTTCTTGAAGTCAAGGTCGTATTTTCCATCCTTGTAGAACTCGGAAGAGGCGACGTCAAGAGCGATTTTGATCTTGCCCTCATAGCCAGCTTTCTTAATGGCCTCAGAGAGAAGCTCGAGCGACTCCTCGGCACCAGAGACGTTGGGGGCGAAACCTCCCTCATCACCCACATTGACGGCTGATACAAAGTCTTTCAACAAAAGACACAAAGTAAAAACCTTAGAACCCACCATCAATACCGTATTTGGCGGTGATAACCTTCTTAAGAGTGTGGTATGTTTCGGTACCGATCTTCATGGCCTCAGTGAAAGAAGTCGCGCCGGTAGGAAGGAGCATGAACTCCTGGAAGGCGAGCTTATTTCCAGCATGTGATCCACCGTTGATAACGTTAAACGCAGGAACGGGGAGGACAAAGGGAGCCTTGACACCAGCGAGATCGGCAAAGTGCTGGTAGAGAGGAACCCCCTTCTCAGCGGCACCAGCCTCTGCAACTGCGATGGAAACACCAAGGATTGCATTTGCACCGAGCTTGCCCTTGTTGGGGGTTCCGTCGAGTTTAATGAGGAAATCATCGATCTCAGCTTGGGAAGTGACTTTGAGGCCGGATTTGATCAGTTCGGGCGCGATAACATCATTCACATTGGCAACAGCCTTGGAGACACCTTGTGAGAGCTCGAAGTGAGTATAAAAAAGAAACTGGACGAATCAAAATGAAGCACCTTTACCCAAGTAACTATTCTTGTCACCATCACGCAGCTCGACGGCCTCGTGCACACCAGTAGATGCTCCAGAGGGAACAGCAGCGCGGAAACGGCCTAAAACGCGTCGAAAGACAGTCAGCGACGCCATTACAAGACCGCGGCAGCCAACAAACCCTTGGCGGTGTGAACATCGACTTCGACAGTGGGGTTGCCACGAGAGTCGAAGATCTGAAAGCAGTGAGCGCAGTGACAGACACGAAGGATACCAATCTACCTGGCGAGCAAAGACTTTCTCAATAGACATGGTAGTGAATGTGAAGATAATCTAGCCAACGATTGTAATCGATGCGACTTTTAGGGATCTTGATCTTTTCCCACGCATGTCATTGGCCGGCTTCCCCATCTTAATAGGATTGTTGGCCTGGGCAATCCGATATCGATGTATGATACAGACCTCACTTTTAGACCCCAACTTCATTTCTTATGGCATTTGCATCCAAGTCACCATGTCTCTCTCTAACGGCCAAATCTAATGCCGCTGATTCAGAAATGACGTCATATTTGCCTCAAACTCGTACCCAAACTCGCACTCGTACCCCCTTATGTCAAATTCATCCGATACTCAAAACTCTAGCCAACCAACCAACCAAGTCAATGAAACAAGGCCTATTCCCCAGAAGAATCAATCACTCCACCTCATCGGCCTCATTCCATAAAGGTGGTCGACGTTAATGATTTCTCAATGAAATGTTCAGCCCTTGGCAGTGCTTCAGCGATTTGAACCTTTTGAACATTTGTCCAAGTGCCTTGCGCTCGAATACGCACCCGACTATCGTTGTCCACCAGTCTTGTATTACGGTATTCCTGTACATACGAGCCGGATAAACGACCATTGGGGTAAACAAAGTGTTGCCCAAGCTCGACAGAAGCAATCTCAGCGAAGCATCCTTGAAGTCACTTCAGGAGCCACCGGTCCCGTAAGGCTACGTATTTCCTGTCGTTTGGGACTTGGAAGGCAGGTTAACCCGTGCAGTCGGATGGAGGATCACACTTTTGGCGGTGCATGGAATGCCAGGAAATCGTTATCAACGAGTGGCAAGGCTGCGCATTTCTATAAACTCCCACGACGCGATGTTGATGATATGATACGCAAGATCCAAGAGATTCTCGGTACTCAGGATCCTCCAATGTGGTATCTGGCTGAGGGTGAACATGCTCAGTGGGATTCCTTTACGGGGCACAATCTCAATTCCTTGCCCAAACGCGAACGGGCGGAGATTCAGGCCCGGGATGATGAATATGGGATCTATCGCGTTACTGAATTTTGAGTGTCATTAGAATAGTCTGGTCATTTATCTTCAGCCTTCACAGCACTCGAAAGAGGAGGTGTCCGTAGCATACGTGCCATCTGTATGTAGTACTGACCCCAGCTGACCACCCGTGGACCTTGCCCAACTACCTACAACTACTTACTCATTTGTCATGGTCCCCTATAAATCTGTTTCAGTCTGTTGGTGTTGGAAAAGATGAATTTAAGGGAGAGTCTCGAGGGTTGTCCTTCAATTTCCAAAGCTTAGATACGAGTTACAAAATTAACTTTGTGATCGTCGACGTTCATTCTTCCATTAGCTTGACGAGGTACTTACCTTTATATCAAATCATACCTGGTTTTCCACGCAATTTCTATGTCGCTATGTCGATTCAATAGGCAAGTCCATGCCATTGCCAAAGTTTTGTCCAGCGACCGCGTTACTTCCATGGACGCAATGGTCGAGTCGCAATACCGAAACGTCAATGTTCTTTTGGTTGGTAAAGAAAAATATATAATACACGCTGCAAAGCAAAAACTCAAAAGGAGTGACCGATGCGAAAAAAGAAAGAGCGAACGGAGCTGAATTGCTAAGCGAAAAAAAAAGAGGAAAGGAAAACATGAGGACGAGCGACAATGAAGAGGAGGACAGGTAGCCCAAAGATAAAAGTCTGTGCGTATGTATGATGCATGTAGGGTATGGCATGGTGTGTACGTATGTATGTATGTATGCTGATTGGAGTAAAACGATAAGCAAGAAAAGCAGTCGACCAGCAGCCGTCTCGGGGCTGCCGGCAGAGAGCGTGAGCGGGTTACATAAAACCGTTACCGAATAAAATTAATACGGCTGGGCACTATGCACTGACTGGTGGGCGTGCGGGAGAAGTGAGGGTTTCCGCGAGGGTAATCATAGCAAGGCGGTGCTGTCTTTTCCGGCGGCGACGAGCCCCCGCCAGTCCTGTTTCCATTTTCGCATGTTGGTTCTGAGTTTCTTGTCTCCGAGCATGCGGCTTATCCAGTTCATGAGTGTGTCTTCGTCTTCTGGTACGAAGAACGAGGATAAGAGGGACAATACTGTCTCAAAGTTTGCGGAGGAGGACGTTATCTGGTCTGAGAGGCCCTAAGTACATCATCCATGAAGGGGGGAGCCAACGCACCTCGATAGACCCACACGATCGCGACCGCGACCGCAATAAACACATTATACCCCTCCAACAGAAACGCGTCCCACAGCCTCAGCTGCGTCTGAAACGGCACGGAGTTGCTAAACAGGGTAATATACCACTTTGTCGCATACGACGTTGTCGAGATGGCATGTTTCTTGAACGCCTCAAAAACATCGGGCATCATCTGCTCCGTGATGCGTTCTTGAACGTATATCGCCTCGAGGAGCCCCGGGAAACCCGGGCTGAAGACCGCGTGGAGCGAGTAGGCGTCGTGCAGCCGCACGAGGGAGGCATAGACGTGTTCCGGGTCGAAGTAGCAGAGGAGCGTCGCGGCGATGGGGCCCATGCCTTGGACGTACCCGCATTTGGGGCAGCGGAGGGAGAAGCTGTGCAGGACGTGGAAGAGCGAGCGTTGGCTGTGTGAAGTGAGCAGAGAGCATGAGAAGACAAGGGAAAACTCACCCGGCACCATACCGCGTCCGAAACATGATATGCCCACTGATCGTCCTTGGCACATCAAGATCGATTTGGATATCATACGTCGACGGCTTATCCAGCGCCTCGCGATACTCCCGCGCGAGCGCATCCATCTCCCTCAGTCCAAGACTCGAGTACCGCGCCATCAGAAAGTCCCATGACGCACGCCGCCACGCGTCAGGTATGCCCTTGTACACACGTCTGCGGAGCTTGGCCTCCTTCCCTAGCCTCACGCCCCATGTCACGACATTCGCGCCAGAGTCACGCACAAGCGGCACCATCATCCGCGTCCACTTCGCTATCCGGTCCATCTCCTTCGGCGGCGTCATTGCACGCGGAAGCTGGCGCAGCCCCGTCGATGATGCGGGTGCAGAGGCCGGGCCTCCGCGCACGGGCGCGAGGCGCTTGAGCAGCGGGGCGGCGGCGAGGAGGACGAGGCGGTCGTGCGAGGGGACAGCGAAGAACCCGTAGCTTGTTGATGTGATAGTGAATATTTTGAGAGGAATAAACTGCCGGCCGACTCACCGGTCTACATTGGCGAGAGTTTCGAGCTCCTTGGGCCCGAGGGTCTTGGACTTTTCGGTGCCGTCGTCGAGTGCTGCGTAGGCTTTGAGCTGGCTTGAGCGGCTGGGCCCGACGCGTGCGCGGGTGCGCTCGACGCCGTCTTCGAAGCCGTCGCCTTTGACGCCAAAGGCTTCGAGGTGGGCGTATGTGCTTCGTACGTGGAAGGCGTCCACGTCCTCGCCTTCGGATGGTACGAGGGAGACTTTGCTTGTGACTGTGTGCGGGGCGGGCGATGGCTGTCTGGGGGGCGTGTGGCTGGGAGTGTCATGGCGAGAGGAAGCGACGGATGGAGGAAGAGGAGGAAGGAGAGCGAGGTCGCGATCGGCAGAGTCAGAGCCTATGCGAAAGTTTCTTAGACTCGCAGAAGAGTCTGGGTTGGTTGATTCTCTCGAGCGCGATATGGGAGACGACGTCGTGCTGAAACTCAGGCTCTCCCTGGTGTCATCTGAGACAAGCAGGTCCGACGACGGCGGCGAAAGGGGTCCTGCGTCGTGTCTCGTATCGTAATCATTGTAGTATGCCAGCTCGCTGTCGTCGTTCTCTCTGGGGATCGACAGCCGGGGACCGTCGGGCAGTCTTACTCTGACTGTCGGGACACCCGCTTCGAACGA
Source organism: Termitomyces sp. T73sscA (assembly GCA_017657235.1). Taxonomy (NCBI): domain Eukaryota; kingdom Fungi; phylum Basidiomycota; class Agaricomycetes; order Agaricales; family Lyophyllaceae; genus Termitomyces; species Termitomyces sp. T73sscA. The sequence goes on along the minus strand of JAGGAP010000121.1, from coordinate 34,230 downwards.
CTTTCTGTCGCCGCCCGCGAGCACCGACGAGGCCGACCAGCTGGTCCTGGGCCGGTCGTCGCCGTACATGGAATAGATGGAGACTATAGTGGTCTCTGAGGTTGGCCTCTGGGAGGTGGAGAACTTGGGGGCGGGAGGAGACGGGGAGGACGGGTCGAACTGGAAAGGGACTGGAGGGACCAGGACCAGCGCTGGTGAGTCGTCCATCAACGTGATGGACGTTGGAAGGAAAGAAAAAACGAATGGCAGTCGACGAAATAAATGATTAAACGTCAAAGAACATGTGGCGGTGCCGTTCTTCCAGACTTGAACCCCCTCTGCATACCCCTCAGTCATGATCATCTATCAGTACTCGTTCCCACTCCTGCGTGCGGCGATCCCATTACTGTTCACAGGCATGTGCCCTTATGCAGCATTTCTCAGGTGACCAAGTGCCGGTCACATTTACTCTGTCAGTTACCGGGTAGATCAGCTGGACTCGTCTTGTCAATGTTTACAATAACGAGTCCCGTCGCCCTGAAAAACACACTATACAATCTGCCCAGATTAGTTGTGTTCTGTCGCAGAAGGGCCAGGCTGTCAAATGACCACGGATTTCTCGCACGGGCAACCCAACGATCCACTTAATGACTTGTCACGATGCTAACAATTCCCTTGGTTTATTGCCATCTTGTAAAGATGATTACGTGTCACAAACTTGGTCGGCATCGTCTTAAGACAAGTCTTCAGAGCAGAGTTGGCCCACTCCGTACGTATGCGTGGATCGCATCTCGAAACAAGCATCTTCCTAGAGCTCAGACCCCAGAACTCGCTTTCACTCACTCGGACTAGCTTCCGTCTCTGACCTAACCGCACAATCTATCCTGGCGGCGTCTCCATCTCGCGCCATTCCATCCAAGGTTCAGCCCACGTTACAATTCGCTCCACCTTGGACTGTTGATGAGCAGCATGCCCACTCAACCAATTCAACAAAAGATCATAATCATTCATTCCAAACGCCAGACGAAAATAGAATAACCACCACGATTGGCCACCGACTCCGATACGGGTCCGACTATCCCAAGAGCATAAAGTATTCCAGCGTGATCATGCACCATCCAATTATCTGGAAAGCCATGTGCAATTCCCTCATCATGTCGGAGCAAGAGAGTACTAATGGCGATGTCGAAGTCACCCAGCCACCAACTGAATCAATCATCTGCAAATTTGTTTTCCCGAATCTACCAAACGAATTTCTCCGAGAGTGCCACAGATATCTATGTTGTCTTGAAAGTCCGAGGCTGTGTACGAAAATTCCTGTTGATATTCAAGTTGTGGTGGCGGAAAATTTGTCTCTGTCGTGATTAACCCCCTTAGAGTCTAAAAGCCACCGAGAAGCCTTGCTGAATTTCATCAAAATGGATTTTTGACGTGATGCGATAAATCGTCGACATTCCTTCTTAGAATACTTGCCGAGAAGGTGTATCATAGGTACTGGGAAGTCTCGACTCGAGTACATAAGGGAAAGACAATCATTGTATCTGTACAATACTCTGCCTTTGTTATCCCTCGCACTCAAAAAACATAAAGACAAATGCGAGAGAACACCACAATAAACCATCGTTCGCGGTCACGTGTTTCTCTGTGTGTGTTTTGCGCCACACTGTTACCTGGAGACAAGTGGCACCACGTACCTATCGGCACATTCCGTCAGCCAAGCTCTCCAACAGACAATACCTACCTCGACTGAAAACTTCTCTTTGTGGAATATTTTCCACTCCGAACAATTCAAGTTGCACTGGCAGCGTCGATGATTCGATTGAACGGATTTCAAGACGCCAAAGATAACAACGACAATGACTCATCCGTACCTCAAAGCCACATCCTCACCAAACCCCTGGAACTCGCTTCCCGCGATAGGCAATCCGAACGCCACCGATTCGCGTGTCCCAAGATGATTCCTATCTTTGTGCATACGTACGTCTTTTCAACACAGCATTTTGCCGTAGGGAGCGTACGTCACAAGGGGCGCGCCCACATCTTTCGGAGGCCTTGTATACTACAATAGGCAATCATTCACAATTCTAGAAGAAAACAAGAAAAAAAACGTGTATCCCTCATGCCACTCGCGCCGGTCTCCTGTCCATCTCCTGTCAACGCCGCACACACTTGTCTTCTTCTTACTTCTTTTTTTCTTTCCATTTTCATTCTCTTTGACTCGTGTTTATCCGGTCTCTCTCGTGACTGTTATGTGGCTTGTGGCTTGTGGCTCGCTTGTTGTCGCGAAAGGGTATAAAAGCACCTCTCATTCTCTTCAAGTTTCCTCATTCTCCACTTCTCTCTTTCCTCCCTCCTCCTCCTCCTCCTCCTCCTCCTCTGGCGCCCTCTCTCTGGCGGGGCTACCTCTCTCTGGCGGGGCTTCTCTCTCTGGCGGGGCTACTCCCTCTGGCGGGGCTACTCTCTCTGGCGGGGCTACTCTCTTTGGCGGGGCTACTCTCTCTGGCGGGGCTACTCTCTCTGGCGGGGCTACCTTTCTCGGCTACCTCTCTCTGGCGGGTCTCTGGGGCTACTATCTATCTCTGGCTTGGACCCTCTGGCTCTCACCACGAGCCGACGGACTCAAGAACAAGTGGATCAAGCTTCAAGTCTCGAGAGGCAAGACCGACCGGCTGGATGGCACTGCAAGACCAGGTGGATCAAGAGGCAAGACCGGGGAATCACCGCGGGCCGACGGACTCAAGACCAGGTGGATCGAAGCAAGACCGACCGGCTGGATGGCACTGCAAGACCAAATGGCAAGACCGGGGACTCACCGCGGACCGCCGGACTCAAGACCAGGTGGATCAAAGAGGCAAGACCGACCGATTGGATGGCACCGCAAGACCAGACCAGGAAGACTCAACTTGGACTTGGACCCGCCGCATCGGATACATCCCGGCCATACGGTCACCTCACCAGATGAGCTGAGTCTGAGTCTGAGTCTAAGCTGAGTGCGTCCGAGTCCGAGTCCGAGTCCGAGTCTGATTTCTTATATCTATTATGAGGATGAGGATGAGACCATGAGGACGCAGACGCAGACGCAGCCCAGCTGGTCGTATCAGTGAGGATGAGGCTCTGAATCGAAACACCATGAGAGTTGCTTTTTGAGCACTGTTAGTAGTGTTTGTGAAACCGGGGTGTGACTACGGTTTTCGCGAGTATAATTTTTTCCCCCCTGAGACTGACTGACTGTCTGAGGACTGACCGACATTTAAAGCGAGTTGAGAAGTCAGCGGGTAGATCATCCAGGACAGAGACTGAGCATCCTTTAGTCACGGTGAAGTTGTTTGTGAGTGCCTCAGGGCACACAGTGCAACTACCTTTCTTTTCCTGGGAATGGGCGGCGTTTTGTCGTCCACGTGCTCCCTTGTCGTGGGTCCCAGGCCTGAGCCAAGTCTCCTTCGGAGGCTTGGCCACTAAATGCACGTTCACAAAAGAAATTGACCCACCCTCGAACTTGCAGCTCCTCGTTGCACGGTGCGTTTCCTTCCTCTTGGGATCCTCTTTTGTTTACTGATTCTATGGCAATAGACATTCGACGCGGAGCGTAGGATGACCAAGTTCACTGTGGCGCCGATCGCTTGACGATTAATGACCTTATGCCCTGAAAAAATCAATTACCCCATACGATTACTTTCTCGCCACCTTACTTCCAACAAGTAGCCCTGCCCGCTTTATAGACTCGTACTCTCTGACTCGGACGACCACAGACATGCTCAGTTTGGCGAAGACCCTAATCTCCAAATACCATGGAGAATCAGAAATCACATTGCGGCGCGGCGCCCATCATCTAGTAACTCCAAGTATCAAGAAGCGCATTCGCCGAGAAGCCACTCCATCCATTCACAACCACCACGTCATGCCAATGCCCCGATGCCGAGACAGCGAGCACAGATCCAATATCAACTATCATTTCATCAACCATCCCTCTTGGTAACTTTCATGATTTTGACTCGTAACGATGATGAACAGAAGTGGTTCATCTTCCCCATCCTGCCGATGGCGGATCCGAGACTTGCACTTCTCACTCCGGATTTAGACAGTACGAAAGAGGGATGGTTGGGTGTTTGGGGCTCTCACGAACACTACGGATGTTGCCGTGGGCGGTGCCAAGGGTCTTCGTTTCAGTGCGCTCCCAGCCTGTCCTGGTCCAGTGTTACATACACGCCACGGGGGCGAACGTCTACAGGCCCCGTGAAGAGCTCAGCTGGACATTTCAAACTCAAAAGTACAAAATTGCAGATATCGTTATTTATTCCTAATTTATATATCGCAGTACTTGTACTACTATGCATGTAATACCATATCTATACCACACAACTTTTGAATCCTCCTAACCTCGCATCGCATTCAAAACGCAACAGCCTCCGGGGCACTCCACACATCAAACGGGATGCAAAAATGATACTGGTCATTCCTAACCCTAAACTCCTCCCTGACGTCCCTCAGCCTCCTTGCACACTCCCGCGCCTCGCCCTCGTCCATGAGCCCCTCCACCCTCTCCATGATCATCTCCACAATCTCCATCGGCACCCTCCCGCTCAGCGCATCAGACACGGCCTCACGGATCCACGCCTCCTGCTGCGGCGCGACCTCGCCAGTGCCGACCACGCCGCTGACCTCCGGGTCGACAAGCCCGAACCGGACGAGCGTGAGGCGCCCCGGACGCGTACGGTCTTCGAGGGCGAACGAGGACAGGGAGGATTGGTAGAGGTTTGGGAAGGCGATGAGGAGGCCCTGCGAGAGACGGCGCGAGCCGATGTGTTGGTGGCATGCGTCGCCGTCGTGCAGGCCCCATGTGCGGAGCGTGGCGCCGCTGTCGCCTGCTGCGAAGCGCCGGGGGTATGTCGTTGCCATCCGGAAGGAGAGCGTGGGGGGCAATATGTTGTCCTGTGTGATATGTTTAGTTTCTACTGAAATAAGCGCGTGTGGTCAGACGTACTAGATCAGCATAGTATTCTCCGACGGCTACAATTCGCTCATTCCTCATCCCTTCGACATGCCACTGCGACTCTCCATACGCCGGCCCGCCCGGCTCAAGTCGCACATCCTCCACACCCACGACGACCTTCACTTCCTTCCCTCTCAAGCTCACTCTATGTCTCCTCATCTCCAAACCGCCAGGATACCCGCCCTCGGGTACGTCAGGCAGCTCGATTGGCCGATACATGACCCAATGCCTCATCTCCGCCTCGTACTGCGCCCACCCTTCCTCGTCGTCAGAGTGCACCGGCTCCTCAGGCTCGTCCCACACGCGGTACAGCGGCCCCCTCGAAGGCGGTATGCGCTGCGGGAGCGGGTTGTTCCTGTGCAGATCCGTGAGGACGTGTTCGAAGAGCGGTACAAAGGCCGAGAGGAGCCGAGCGAGGGCGTCGTATAGTGCAGAGTGCGTGCGCGGGTGGAGATTGTTGATGTATGATGTGAATTTCGCGTCGCCGGTGGGGGAGATTAGTGTTGGGGTCGGGAGGAGCGCGTAGTGCGGGGAGACGGTGTAGATGTCCCCGCCGTTTGGGAATGGGAGGGTACGGAGGCGCGGGGAGGCGCGTGGGGAGGGCGAAGAGCGCACGAGGGTGCGGTTGTAGATTAGTGGGTGGGAATGTGGGTCGATGAGGGAGGTGCAGAGGGCGAGGGTGTCCCATGGGGAGGCAGAGCTGGTTTGTCGGAGGCATTTGAGAGACGAGATGAGGGATGAGGAAGGGGGGAGGGCGCGTTCCCAGATGCGCTCAAAGCAGGATACTTGGCTGTTCAGATTGATCAGTTGTGTGTCGAGATGGATGCAAAAAGGAATACCATGAGTTTTCGTGGTCGTACAGGGCGGCATAGCCTTGGAGTTCATCAAGTACATATTGAATCTATCAAGCAGTCAGCAGGAAAGAGTAAAAATCAGTCTTTACGCGCCTGTCTCTCTGACAAGATAACCTCGACGGAGCTAGAGGGCGTACGAACGTCCCAAACTCTCCCACGAACAATCTGCGACCATTTCATCCTAGACTCTAGACGCAGCTTCCACCAGTCAGGAATACGCCTAATCTCAGCAGACAACATCGACATTGCCAGTTCAATTAGCTATTAGTCGACTGCCTCAGGCTTGCGATTGATCTTTCTGAGTTGTGTGCATACCGTCCTTGGATAGTCTTATTGAACTTCAGCTCCTGTCGATAGGTTCAGTAGGATACACACCTCCCACACCTCCAAAAAAGTGGGTGCCAAAAACAAAGGGGTGACGATAGCCTCGAAACTGGTCGTGCATGGTCGAGGAGATGAGCGGCCCGGGGATCATCGATGATGATATTACCTAACCAACTGTCCCTCCCAGCTGATCAGTTCTTGAGTTGGATTCCATTCAACACGAGCCAAAGATGGTGTGTGCATTCTCTATCCCTTCGCAGACCACCCCTGAACGTGTGTGTGGCAGTCGGATAGCTGGGAGGTTCGCATGTCCAACTCCAAGGGCGTGCCTTATTTCTACAACACTACCACCCGCCAGTCGAGCTGGGATCCACCGAAGGAGCTGACCCCGGAACAGATCAGCAAGCTCCCTGGTGCGGAGTGTTTGAAAGGGGGGGGCAAGCCTGGGCAGGTGCGCGCGAGCCACTTGCTCGTCAAGCACCGTGATAGCCGGCGACCATCGAGCTGGAAAGAGGTCCGGACTCGACAGATTTCTGACTTGTGCAATGTGCTAATTTATTCAAGGCTAATATCACGCGCAGCAAGGAAGAGGCGATTGAAATTCTCAAAGGGTATGAGGGGGACATTGCGGGGTCTCAGGAAAGGTTCGGGGAGCTTGCAAGCCTGCATTCGGATTGCTCGTCACACTCGAACGGGGGGGATCTTGGGTGGTTTGGACGGGGACAGATGCAGAAGCCGTTTGAGGAGGCGACGTATGCGCTCAAGGTGGGCGAGTTCAGCCCGATTATCAGCACGGACAGCGGGGTCCACATAGTTATGCGCACTGGTTGAAGTCACGAGATCAATTTACTTCTCTCTCTCCAATTGGAAAAGCCAATATTAATTCTACTGCAAGGAAGCTTTTGCATCAAGGTTCCCAGCATTTTTTTGACTCTTGCTGTCAACACGGACCCAGCTCTCCATGCAATTATAAACCGCCCTTCCACGCCACCGGCCTTCCGTCTTTCGTCTCACGCTCCCGTCATGTCCTCTTTCTCCCTAGACCTTCTCATAGACAACCTCCAGCTCGCTGCAGGCCACGTGGGCATCGAACCAGAAGCCGTCACATGGTCGTCTATCAGCAGCTTTGCTGCGTTCACACTAGTCTCTGCCTTTGTGTTTTTCCGCGCCTCCTACCGCCCTGGTGAACTTGTGCCTACGGGCGATCTGAAAGCCCCTACTGAGTCAAAAAAAAAGACGGTTGCTCGAGCGATGCAGAGGATACGTGATGCGGTCAAGCCGGAAGATGGGACTGTCAAAGTTGCTGAGATTCTGATTCATCCTATCAAGGTAAGTCGAACGCGTTCTGTTCTGTTCATCACATCTCTGGGGCGAGCGACTCGGATCCAACGCGCTTCTTGGATATCAATAGATCCTGATGTTCTCCAACTCGAACTAACTTTTGCACACAGAGCTGTCGAGGTATATCGGTGCAGTCCTGCAAATACACTCGCCTAGGCCTCGAGGTCCGTCGATTGCACCAACAACTACTCGCGTTTGTCCAGCTGATGCCGTCCTACAGAGCGACCGAGAATGGTGCTTCGTAGACATCGAAAAGAACGCCGTCATCACCGCGCGCGAGTTTCCCAAAACAATCCTGATCACCCCGCACATCGAGGAAGACCCCGCCGACCCACACGGCGGTTCCATCCTCGTTTCCTTCCCACCGGACGCCCCCGAAGGATGCACCGACTTCCGCATCCCCCTCCACCCATCCCCGGAGGTGCTCAAAACCTGGGAGATGTGCGTCTCCCACCTTGACCTCCCCTAACCTAACATCTCACCTCCCGCTCAGCCTCGACAACTTTGGCTTCTTCTCCAATTCCGTCGACGGGTACATCGGGCACACACTCCCCCTCTCCGCGCCCTCGCGCGCGTCCCAGATCTCCTCTCTCTACTTCTCCAGACCCGTGCACATCGTGTACAAGGGCCCGCGCCCGCGCCGCGCCGAGAAGACCGCGCTGTGCCCGTCCCTCGAGGCCTCGACGATGTTCCAGGACGGGTACCCGCTTCTCATGATGAGCAGGGAGAGCATGGACGAGCTCGAGGAGGAGGTGAGGAGCCGAATCGCGCTGGACGAGTTGGGCGTCGGCGAGGAGTGGCGCGAGGGGAAGGTGCAGATCAGGAGGTTCAGACCGAACATCGTGGTCGAGGGCGCTGGGCCGTTTGCGGAGGATGCGTGGGCGGAGGTGTGTCTTGGGAGTAGTGAGGCGCCGATGGTGAGGCTCGTCAGTAAGTGTGTGAGGTGTTTGGTAAGTCGCTTCGCTCTCCTCTAGTGTCTGCGATTTTGGCTGAGCTTGGGTGTAGTTGCCGAATGTATCTCCAGAGACGGGCGAACGCGACAAGGCGGTACCTTACAAGGTTCTAATGAAGTTCCGTACGGGGCTCGATTCCGCTACGAAGCTCTCGCCGTGCGTTGGGTGTAATGGCGTTTCTACAGGGAATGGCGTTGTGAATGTTGGAGACGTAGTATATGTCAAGAGACTGATCCCGCCGTCGGAGGCTCTACCAAAAACAACCATGTAGATATGTGAGGTGCATGAGTACTTCTTGTTGCCCGATGGGCAATAAAATATAGATATTATCATGTAGTTGTCTTGCGTATACGACTGCATTGCATTTGATCACAATTCAATAGGACGACAAGATATAATAAAATTAACAACAAAATAACTAAAAAACGAGAGACGTGTCATGGGGGGTGAATTTTTGGTGCTACTAGCTAGTATTAAGTGGGTAATGGATGATGGGTTTTCCGTCCAATGCATTTTCCTCATGCGAGTCCAAATAATCGTAACACACACCACAACCTCATACTCCATCCTAGTCGGATAACCTACCACGGTCTTCTCTCGATCAAACCTCGGCCCATCCCTAATTTACACGCGCAATAAAGGAGCTCGGCACAGCCTTCTCCCTCGTTTTTTCCTTCTCCTTATCCTTCTTCCCAAATCCAAGCATCGGCGTCGACAAGCTCAGCTTCCTCGTCGCCCTCTTGAACCCATTGTTCCCGCCCCCACCACTGCTCCCCGTACTTGTGTTCGTGCTCCCGAACGACGCCAGCCCCGGCGCCTCTAGCAGAGGCGAGCTACCACCCAGCACACTACCCTGCTGCTGTGGCTGCAAGTACGCGTTTGTGCGATACTGATGTGTCCTGAGTTCAACAGAGGACGAAGGCACAGGAACAGGAACAGGAACAGGCGGGAGCGGCAGCGGCCGATCCCGTCCTCTCCCAGCCTCAGACACCGCACCAGGCGACCATGGACTAGCCGCATCCCACGCCTCGTCCTTTTCCTTCTCGCGAAATGTTTGGATGCTCCCAGAGCTCTTTTTTCGTTTGGGCGTGAGTGGTGCATCGGGCGAGCGTGTTGTTGGATCAGGGTGCGATCGGGTGCGAGAATACGGGGAGAGGGGTGTATTTGGTGACGAAATCATGGAAGGTGCGGTGGGCGGTGTCGACATGGAGGTGTACATGCCTGCCGGAGCGGGGATTAAAGGATGCGTTGGTAGTTGATACTCGTTTGGTGCTAGTTGGTAGTGATAGGAAGTGGCGATAGAGGTGAATTGACTTGAAGGTGGTACAGTAGCCATTCGAGTGCTGATACTCGGATCGCCATACTCGAATGACGACTCTGATGAGGGTGCAGGACTGACTTCGCCATTGGCCAGAGTGTTATCGTGCGGATGAAGGCGTGAACTCGAACTCTCTTGGTCGAAATTCGTGAACACGGGCGATCGGTTCTTCGAGGCCAAATTAGAAGCGGGAGTCTGTTGGTATACACCTGGAGTCGATTGAACAGCGCTCATCGGTGGAGGTATCGTCGAATGTCCATCCACAAGATCAGACGCTCGCCGCGGTAACTGAAATGATGCCCGAAGCCGAGTCATTGCGTCAGGAGACGTCTCAACTTCCTGCGTGTTCGCGCTCTTTGTAGCTTTCTCCCCTCCTCCAAGGCGAAAACTCTTGCGCTTCGGAAACCAGTTTCCTGCCCCCTTCCCTTTCTCTTTCCTACTCTTATCTCTACCTTCCTTGTCTCTGCTCGGCCCTACCACCGTCGACCCATTAGGCGCACCATCTGAGTTAGGATCCCCTTCTCTAAACGCGCCACTGTCGCTGTCCCCGGGCCCTTCAATGATGACTGGGTCTCCATCAACAACATCTTTATCGGCATTCCTCCCTCCACCAAACCACCTCGCCCACCCACCCTCTTTCTCCTTTTCCCTTTCAACCCCCGGATTCCAACTGGTCGTAGGCCGAGGCGGCATGGGCACGCTCCGCGATGTGGCCACATGTCTTTGTGACCATGACGTTCCCGGTCGTCCACGAATGCCAGGATTTGATGCCGGTGACTGTATGACAGGTGAAGCAGGCCCTTCCTCAGTACCATGATTAGGTACCCGTACTGGTATCAACGGGACTGCAGGTGCACTGTTGTCGTGCGTGTAAGGAGTCCCGATTGTTGTCATTGCGCTATTTGCACCAGCACTGACCACACCGCTTGAGGAGACATTGGTAGATATGGTGATGCTAGACGGTTTGCGGACATTAAAGATGCCCGCTATCGAAACTTTTGGAGGGGCTGCAGGTACGGGAGAGGAGAGAGAACCCGTCAAGGGCGGTACAGGCGTAGATGCAGGGTGACCTAAAGATGGGGATATAGATGGGGATACCCGTAATGATGGCGCAGATGGGTTGATAGTGAGGGGTGGCGGGAGAGGAGATAGTGGTTGCTGTTCCAATGACGATGACGATGATGATGGTGACGGTGTAGGTATTGGGACAACGTCCTTTGGAGCCAGGCCAGGTGGATGAATCAGTGGCTGCTCTGTGACGGCTGTACTCCTGAATTCTTCCGCCTGCTCCGGACGCAGCCCAAGCTTACCCATATCAATATCTGCAGCCTGATAATAAAGAACATACGCGCACCCTGCAGATGGTGCTGAATCTCCAAAGTATTTTGGAATTTCACTTTCTGCAACGGGAACTACATTATCATCATCAAAAAGCAGCCATGTTCCTAATGTCTTGATGATGGAGACGTAATGCCCATGATGAGGACCACTAAGCATCATTTGGGTAAGACCAGAAAGGCACAAAGGGTGACGGATCGAATACATACTTTCCGATATGGACGACAATGCCGAAGAGATGATAAAGGCGGTCTGCATCTTCCATATCATCAACAGTATTAAATAGCCGGAGCTCAAAAGGGAAGGCGACTCGATAGGCTAGTTTAACGTATCGCTGAGATTCCTCCTGATACTTGAAGCGCTTCAAGTGTAACGCCAAAACATTGGGCAGACGCTTGATCTTCATGCTATTTACAGAGATAATTATCGACTGGTGAGTTACTATGTTGTCGACTTACCGTTTTTCAGCTTCTTGTAGATCACAACATGAGTCACAGAAGAACTTGTTCTTATGACATAGCATTTCAGAAGCACTGAACTGCCTTAGGCACGCAGTAACGCTTGAGTTTTGTTCAATATCAATTGAGAGATCAAGGAAGGCCTCGTCGCGCGAAGACACCTTTCAACAGCGCTGTCATCAACACTGCATCAAAGGGAAAATCTTCGGGGACATACAGTCTCGCAGGTGAGGCAGCGGGTCTCGCTAGTCAGTACACCTTCGAAAAGGCGATGTACAAGGGTGGAATGGTGTTGAGAAGACCCCGTACTGGGCGCCTGCGACTGAAGGGTTGTGACCGAGTTCGACGCTACCTTGAAGGTTAGTGTAAATGAAGTGCCGATCAGAATTACAACTGACGGTTCTCAGGAGCATTCTGGATCCTACGATCGGCTTCAATTTCTTCAACGATCTTGTTGAGGAGATAGTTGGAGAACTCGTGGGCATCCTGATGCGTTGTCGTGTCAAATACGCGATTGACCTCCTTAAGTTTCTCAATGAAAGCACGAGGAGAGACGGTGCCACGCTCTTGTGGATGCGTGGAGATATGAAGAAAGAGTGAGCGGAGAGCGGAGAAGAGGGTCGGCGATGACGATGGTATGGGTGTGACAGAAGGAAGGATATGTTCGGAAGCGGTTTTGTGTTCGGGCTTGCGACGGTTTGGGACGAGGGGCATGGTAGAGATGGGCGGGCTAATAGAAGGCACTTGTGGCACAGCAATGGCTGTCGAGGAGTCCGGGAATTGCAGCATGAGGTCACGGAAGGGTCTGCAGAAATATAGGGCCTGGATGACCGAGTTAGCATAACTAAGTGACAGTGAGTGAATATCGCGACACAAGAAACGCCGATATCTGACCAGTTATTGCAGAACTAGAGTCACGGTCAACGCTTCTGTATGCACATGATGAAATAGAGACGACATACATTCTCCAACCCGAACTTCTTTGCATCCGCCGAGGAGAGAGTAGGTGCCACATGAGCCTTGCCAACATCAGCGGGACCTTGGGAGCTCGAAGAAAGGCCTAATCTCCAGAGTACTTTGTCCATGCCGACAACAGCGTCGCCCTCGCTACTCTCCTCGTGGTTGCTCAGTTGCAGACGATACTGATGAAGTCCAATCTTTTCCGTCAATCGCCAGACTTAGTACCCTCCACGTGACATGGATAGAAATCATTTAATTCCGCCCTGCCCCACCGGTTCCCGCCAGTTCCAGCCCATCGCTGCGCCGCAATGACCCATATGTTCTCAAACTTGGCTCCTGTGCCAATTCACGCTCGTCCAACATTTACGCTGCCTCTATCTTACCAAGATCTCGATCGAATTACGTAACAATGCTGTGCCTGGCCACACCTTCCTGAGACTTGCAATTGCTTCTCATACTTACACATTCATCATCATATGTACTCTGCCCCTGGTCCATTGCCATGTCAGCTCAACTAAAAGTAGCAAATCTTCGCATGCAACGCAAGTGTCCACCTTAACTCCGGCGGACATGTGCTTACAGTCTAGTTCCCCTGCCTCCGTTTTCGATGTCTAAATAACCTTCGTGCCCGACGAGACAGCATTTCATTTGCTACCTACCTATCCCCAAGATTATTGATTCACAATGGACATCACGTTTCATGGTGAATTAATTAAATATATTTGCTGATATCGTTGGCCGTCCTTGATTACATGGGGGTCAATCCTAATGTGTCCTTATTCCCAAGCCTAGTCAGTACATTTCAAGCACCCTCAAGATCTGGCCAAGATCGCAAGATGCAAATCTCGTACCCCATATGAATCATTTACATACAGTCAATAATCAGCAGACTCTGGTTAAAAGATCGCCATGTCCACTTGGCGCTCATCCCCATGGAAATTTTTCAAACTTCAGGGCCTAGTACGAAGTGCTTAGAAGCCGGTCAACCACTGGAGCATCTAAATATGTGTATCTCCTGTGTCTTTATCTCTGTTTTGGGAAAGTGTGGGAGATATTGTACTCAGCGGCATGAGAATTCGGCGAGCCGATGGAATTGCTTGATAGTGGCGCCTGTTAATGTAAAGATTATCCGAATCACTGGGCTTGAAAGAAACGTCCTCGTAGGCATTGCGGCATCAAGTAGGGAAGCCGTCTAGAATGTACGTTCGAAGATGTACTTTCTTGATAATTAGACATAAACCTATCTGTGAATCCAAGGGTATGCTATGGCTTTCCTAGAGTCTACCATATAAAGAGAATCAGGCGTGGATCGCGATATTGCAGAAAGTATTGTTGCGCAGACCTATATTGTCTCCTAGAGTTAATTGAGTATTCTTTCCGTAGAAATCAATTATCCGCCGTGTAACGTTGAGATGAACACGATCTCATCGTTGTTCTTCAGAACATATTCTCCTTCACCTTCCAGTTCCCAATCCGTATCATTGACCAGGACTAGTATACCTGGGCGTCTATCCGCATCATACACGATAATCAGCACCGATATTTGTTTCTGGTGGAGATAGATAAGCGCGTACACTGTGTCATTCTCAACGAACAGCTCGACGCGTTCCTTGAGAAGATTATCGCGGAGGTACTCAATAAGATATTGAAGGGTAGGCTCTTTGGACGTGGAAATAGCAGCGGAAAGTTCAACGGTATGTCTGCGCTGATTGGAGAACAGAAGCTCGAGCCCACCGCTGAACTCGACCTTGACAGAGATGGTGGTCATTTTTGATGGAATTTACAAGTCACGTGTCAATGCAGTCTGCCCGCGGACGACCCTGAAGGCGCAACCCTCTGATTGATCCGAACTGAAATACACTATCGTACGAAGTTATGTACTTATCTTTAAAGGGTAGCGATATTGTGTGTACTTATCACCTGTCGCTCAATTTACTCTGAATCGATATTGATAATCAACTTCCCTGTCGTTTTTCCTCCCACTAGGTCTGACTGTGCTTGCTTCACCCCCTCAGCAGTGAACGGATATTCCTTGAAGATGTTAATCCTCAAAGATCCGTTTCCGATCAGTTCGAAAACTTTCTGTCCGTAATAATGTGCTTCTTCAGCGGTATACACATAGTTAGCCATCCTGACGAGTAAAACCCTCAAAATCCAGCTTAAGAAAAAATGTGTAGATTCATCTCACGTAGGGCGAACAAGTTTTACGTTCTTCTGCGTGAGTCGGAGAGGCGAAAATGGTTCGACGCGGCCTGAAGCATTACCCAGCGAAACCATCGTGCCTTTCCTCTTGATGAGCTTAAAATTGTTGTCAAACCTGTTTTCATCACAAGACAATGACTACGGATAGCAAAAAAACAAGACGTGCACGTACGTATCCTGTCCTACACCGTCAAAGACCCCATCCACACCCTCACCATTCGTTATTTCCAACACGCGCGAAACAGTGTCCTCATTCTTGTATAGGATAACATGGTCCGCACCATGCTTCTTTGCAAGCTCCGCCTTCTCAGGCGTCGACGTCGTACCGATCACTGTCGCTCCGCGCAAATGCACAAGTTGCGCCAACAAGAGACCAAGACCACCTGCAACGGTATGGATAAGGATGTTGTCATTTTTCTTAACGTTGTATGCCTCCTCGGTGAAGGTGTACGCCGTCAAACCCTGAAGGAGTGCCGCGGCAGCTACATGCGTGGATACATTGTCTGGGACTGGGTAGACGAATTTCCAAGGTACAGATATGTACGTTGCATGAGTCCCAAAGAAGTCCTGGACCAAGACATAAGAGCTTGTATACCTGAGGGCGGTGAGACCTACAGATGCAACCTTGCCGCCTACTTTGAACCTGTTCTTCTTGTAGGTCTCGTCGTTCAGAACGGCTTCATCTGTAGGAAGAGCGACGATGGTGCCTGCAGTTTCTTCACCCAAGATAGCAGGAAATTCTTTTAAAGGGTAAAGACCCTTGCTATGCCATATATAAACACATGCCAAAAGGTGACTATGTGAGGCGCTCACCGGTAATAGGAATCAATGAAATTGACCCCGAGATACTCGACCTGGAAGGCATGCTTGGAAAAAGGACTTGAATTTCAGCACAGTGTTACCTTGATAACAATTGATCCCGGCAAAGGCGTAGGAAAGGAGATAGTCTTCTTCTCAATAACTTCCACGTTTCCGGTCTGGGTACATAGTTTTTCTTGTTATTTCATTCCATCGGCGCCTACAGCACGAAAGCGCACCTTTTGTATTATTATTGCGTCTACAGTTGACGGTAGAGACATTTGAAGAACTAGAGACGGAGGATGAAGATGAAAAAAGGGCAGACAACATGATTCCTTGTATGACTGTTAGTCACGAATGAGGTCACTCTAGACAGAATCAATTAGATAAGCAACCACTGGGATCGATTTTTCAAATAGCGGGCATGGCGGAGTGAGAGACGCGAAGGGACGGAGGCGTTGTCAAAGAGACAATCGGTAACGATATGGTGCTGCGGTGGCGGCGGAAAGAGTGCCTAGCAGGAAATGCCTATTTGATTTTTACAAAGCTTCCGTCAGTATTAAATATCGAATCCTGGTTATGGTGTTCACGCAACCGCGCCGGTGATTACAACCAACCAACCAACCATTGCAATTCATTAGTGCTAAGACATGGGTGAGATCAAAGTTGTTCAATGAACGTACGAGAAAAATTAATAATAACACAAACACGCATCAGTCACTGGTGACTTTGACAATCAACTTCCCTGTCGTCTTTCCTCCTACCAGGTCGCTCTGAGCTTGCTTCACCCCTTCGGCAGTGAATGGGTACTCCTTGAAGATGTTGATCTTCAAAGTTCCGTCTCCGATTGATTCGTAGACCTTCTTGCCATAATAATACGCTTCCTCGGGAGTGTATGTGTAGTTCGCCTCCCTAAGATCAATGAAGATTAGTTCGCTTCATCAGCAGACCAAATGCTGCATACGTTGGACGAAGAAGCGCCACGTTCTTTTCGACAAGGCGCAGTGGTGAAAAGGGCGGTACAGGCCCAGAAGCATTCCCGACTGACACGATGGTACCCTTCCTCTTGATAAGCTTGAAATTGTTATCGAACCTGCCTTCATTATGGAGACTAACAGTAACTTGAAAGGGAAAATTTGCCGTACGTGTCCTTTCCGACACCATCGAAAACGCATTCCACGCCTTCTCCATTTGTTATTTCTAGCACGCGTGCAACAGTGTCTTCATCCTTATAAAGAATGACATGCGCAGCGCCATTCTGCTTCGCAAGCTCTGCCTTCTCGGGCGTGGAAGTCGTACCAATCACGATCGCACCCCGCGCGTGTCCAAGTTGCGCCATCAGCAGACCAAGACCACCTGCGACTGTGTGTATGAGGATCTTATCACCCTTCTTGACTTTGTACGCCTCCTCGAAGAATGTGTATGCCGTAAGACCTTGGAGAGTTCCGGCAGCAGCTGTACGTGTAGACACATTTTCTGGGACTCGATATACGAATTTCCATGGCACAGATATGTAGGTTGCGTGAGTTCCAAGGGAGTCCTGTGCAACAATAATAAACATGTATAACTGATCAAAGTCGTCGTGAGACGTACAGCTGCGACCTTGCCTCCTACTTTGTATCCATTCTTCTTGTAAGCTTCGTCATTAAGGACGGCCTCGTCCGTGGGAAGGGCGACAATCGTGCCCGCGGTTTCCTTTCCTAAGACAGCAGGGAACTCCTTATACGGATAGACACCCTTACTGCTCAGCTGTGAATACGCGCATCGAGCATACGAATGATATGCTCACCGATAATACACATCGATGAAGTTTATACCGAGGTACTCGACCTGGGTAGCAATGTAGTCAAAGGATAAAGTTTCGGCTTCAACATATCCCTGCCTTGATGACAATAGATCCGGGATCTGGCTTAGGGAAAGGAATGGTCTTCTTCTCAATTACCTCAAGACCACCAGTCTAGGCGTGTGAGTTTTCCTCAGAACCAAAGTATCCTTCAAGCCGAGTTTACCTTCTGAATGATTATTGCGTCGATAGTCGCTGGCAGAGACATTATGCGTGCTGTTGCAGAGAATTGCCGACACAGAAGATCGAGACGGAATCTGGGGCGAGTTAACAAACCAAAGACCATCCTGAGAGAATCATCTTCCTCAAAAGCAACAGGCTGTCCATCAACGATATCTTATCTATTATCGACCTTGGGATCTTCATCTTATCTCGAATAATTTACAAGTAAACTTAGGCACAAAATAGATATTATCTGAACGAAGACTGGCGAGAACGGAACGCGGTGGCAAGAATCTCGTAGATTAGGATTACTTGCTCATCTCTTTGTACCATTCCAGGTCGCTGTTCCCTCAGCGAATCTATTTCTTGAAAGATTAAATCGTCGCTCAGCTCGAGAGACGCATCTACCAAAGGAGATTGTGGGAGAACAGATGCAGGACATGGACTTTCGGGTCTGGGAAGGAAACCAAATTTGCGGAGTATAGATGAGACTGCGATGAATGTTCCAGTCCGTCCAACACCCGCAGAACAATGTACTATGATCGGCGGATCGGGGTCAAGCGTTGTGCCAGCCGGTTGGCCGATGAGCGACGTGTTCCGGTTCGTCTTATCTACTAGCTTAATAAAGGCAAGTAGACTTGCTTGATCGCGATCTTGCGGAACCCCGTGGTCAGGCCAAGATGTGTACAGAAGATGATTGAAGATGATAGGGTGTTGTTCCTTCGAATTGTGATAATCGTCCCGAATAGCAGGACTTGGAGTCGCTGGCATGAGGGATAGCGTACTCCAGATACAGTGGGCATTTTCTACCATTTCGCATTTCTTCAAGGTTACAATGAAAGGGAGTGAATTATCTCCATCTTCAGGTGATATGAAGATATTTTGCCCTACTCGTGTGGGATAATATGGATGAGCCTTTCGCCTCCCACCTTCGACATCGTTAGTCAGCTGAACAATGGTGCGTACACGGCTGACGCCATGTCGTGATGATGGAGCTATAGGCTGAAGGAAGAGGCTGAGGAAAGTGTGCGCGGTGTGAGGCAAAGGCGCTTGCGATGCAATCCACCATTTGCAACCAGAACGCTCAAGGACCCAGCTTGCGTTGAGATACCGTTCACCAACGTTCGGGTTAGTGATTACAACTCGCGTTCGATCATAGGGATGAATATCGCAATAGCGATTACGATGTTGGTTCGCAGGGTCAATGCCGACTGCAACAGAGTAGTGTTCGTGCATTTTGCTTTCTGCAGAAGCTGGTTTTAGAGGTCTATATATACGGTTGAAAGGCGTCGAAGGGCGATGCCATGATTGGGAACGAGCATTCTCGCGCTGCCCCTCTCTGGTAGCAAGTGTCCTGAGAACTGTTTTGACATAGTGATCATTCGAACGTTTCCTGAGCCAAGCCGGCAATTCTGAGGCCATGGAGGAAGAAGTTAAGATCAAGGTTATTGCTGTTTTCAAAACAGTTGGCCATAACCTATTTTAGGCAAACACCTTTTGCGCAATCCGAACGTCGCCGACCACTTTCATGTTGTAGCACATTCAATCCTTGTAGTATAGTGCTAAATTTTATATGTACATGATCAGAACTATATTCTACAGATGCCACAGAGATAAAAAAAGTGATTTGAGTGCATTGAAAAATTGGTGATTTACTGCCCAGAGCAAGCAACTTTCTGTCAATTATATGATATCAAGTGCGAGCAACACAAGAAAAACTTGACCGGCCTATTAGACAAGTCTTTCTGGAGGTGCGACACGAGGTTTCAAGGTAATGAACTGCTTCAAAGTGTAGCTACATGCTGATCTTTGATAAGGTGTGATGGAAATATGGTAACTATCAATGTAGCGGACATCTTACTGACATGAGACCTTTGTAGCATCTCTAAAAACACTCTCCCTACCATCTACCGCCCTGCATTTATCTGTCCAAGCTATAGGCATTGCAGGAACGACAGAAGCTGAGTATAATCTTGCCCAGTTATTTCGATTTTATTACATGGTCCGATAGGGCCCAAATTGAGCTGGGCACCTGCAGAATATTAAGTAGATCCAAAACCAATTGAATCCTAGTCAATACATGCAGTGGAACGTGTGCTACGACAAGAAAGTGGTGGCAACTTTTTTGATGCACCTCGGTGTTTGGCCCAAAATGGTTATGGACAACTGTTTTGAAAACAGCAATAGGATCAGGGACGTAACAAGGGGGGCAACTGTCACACATGACTTTGTGCTGCTCACGACGTCGACAGACAAAATGCCAGAGATCTCTCTAAGAACTCCACGTCGCGCGCCGAAACGCAAACCGACCATTGGACATCCATTGCCAGCTGGCCAGCCCATCCCGCGTGGTGCACTCAAGTCTCGCGTCGATGACAGAATTAAGAAGCGCATGTCTATGCGCTATGCTGAACTGGTGGTCAGCCCGACAGACATACCTCCAATACCAGGTCTTCCGTCCGGATCGGGAGCTGAGGAGATGATGAGCGCAGGTATGGACATGATAAGCGGATCTCGAGGTCCCGGAGGCAAGCCGCTCAATGACAAGAAGATCCTCGAGGATGAGAGATTCGATCCGGACTCTTGTGAGCTACGAGTGCTATAGCAGATATCGGGTACATTGACTTTATAATAATTTGTAGTCTTGAAACTCAAACTGGCGAGTTCAACGGAATTAGAACTCAAGTCACTTCAGTCATCATTGCGCGATGTCAAGCAAGAGACAAATTCAGAGCTGCAGAAGAATGTCTTCAAAAAGTAATTATTGGCCTGACTCAACAATTACATTGAATCTCACACCCGATATTTCAGCTATGCAGAGTTCGTCCTTGTTTCTAAAGAGATCACTTCACTCGAGGCGGAAATGATGGAACTGAAGGACCTCTTGTCCGAGTACAAATCCATGCCGTCCGTTTTACACATTCCTGACCCCACAAATCAACCCTCTAACTCTAATATCCTCTCCACCTACAAGCGCTCATCAGCCGCCGATCTTCGTATTATGTATTTCAATCAAATGCAAGAGCTTCACGCGCTTATAGAAGGTTCTGCAAAATTTGCGCCGACCACACCTGGGAGACACGTTGTGACTGAGGTAGAGAATATCCAGTCTCTCAATGCGGCGACATACAAGGCTGTGGGACGTGTGCGTTTTGTTATTTTTGATGATCTTGTCCTTGTCGCACGTAGAAGACGACGGAAGACGGCTGCCGGTGATGTATCTAGCGGCAGTACGGTAAATGAAGGCAAACTTGTGGCGGAGAGATGTTGGCCTTTGAGCGAGATGCTGGTCCTTGACACCAAAGACTCGCCACGTAAGTTTCTTTTGAGCACACCGTACTTTGCACCTCATAGATTTTAATCTTTTATTTTCTAAGGAATGACCAACGTATTCAAGATCAGGCACGGGAAGGAAACGCACGTTTACAGAACCGAACACGCGCAAGACAAGAAGTCCCTCCTTTCTCAGCTACGGCATGTGGCTGAAGAACTCGCTGCTAAAAAGCGCAAAGACCGTGAAGGAGAACATGAGAGGCGGAAAAGCCTCTGGCAAGCTGGAGATGGCGATGTAAGTTCTATAACTTTTCGAGGGCCTATTTAATAGGGTCGTAGCGTTCTTCCCGTGTGAATATGCCTGAATGGATGGCAGACTTAGCAGCTCGAGATGGAGAGATACCTGGAGATGAATTAGAATCTGGTGCGAAGGAGAAGGCTGAGCGAGATGCACGATGGACGGCAGAGTGGGCCGATGATTTGACTGTTGCTATCGCTTTGAGACAATGGGAGAAGGCTGTAACTCTTGTGGAAGAAGGTCTGTCCAATATCCATTTTAGTTAAATTAACTTTAATACATAGTTCTATAGGCAAAATGAAACTATCCATCACACCGGCCCTTGCTCACAAATTGCCCCCCTTGGATGCCCTACTCACCAAGTCACTCCTCAGCTCTTTATCTCTCCCTAGCATCCGTAAATCAACTGTTGTTTCATTGATCTCGTACCTCCTCCGTTTAAAGGCCGGGCCTGCGGCACGAAGTACCTTACTCCAAATGCGAACGAAGGTTATTCGAACACATGTACGCAAAATTCGAGTTGACGGCCAAATTGGTACATACGTGCATGACCTATCCATGGTGTACTTCACTGGGATTAAACACACTGCGGATTGGTTTCTGGCGAGTTTCAAAGAGAATGAGGTTGCGAGCGGTCAGTTCTTCGGCTTTTCCCATTCGTACAATGTCCGACGTTGATCCCTCTCAGCGTTCACTGACTGGGCCAAATCTCAGATGGAAGATTTTGCAGAAATTTTCAGGAAGCAAGTCTTCACCTTTGATGTGGACCCTGAGGTAGTGTCAAATGCGATTGAAATTACTTACACTCAGAGTCGAAGGGTTTGTCATAGACTCTTCTGACGCATTCCCACGTTTGACATTTCTTCAATAGCTCTTACAAGAATATGGGCTCGACTTCAGATATCTGCTTGAGGAACTTCTCACCAAGAAGAGCGAACCGAAAGAGCAGATGAAGCCCGTTCCCCAATTTTCTTTCCCAGATCAAACTGAAGTTAAGATCGAGCCTGTTCCTCCAACCCGCCGGAAGACGCCTGCTCCTCCCAGTGACCAAATAGCCCCTATCCCTGCCATCCTGACAATTGACACTCTGGTGCCACCATCATCCGCAGCATCTAAGCGATCCGGTATCTCACCTGTTGGCAACAGCCCCCTCCTCTCCGCTGCCTCTGCCTATAGCACTACTTCCAATCACAGCAACCTCACCACAGGCACGTTAGTTATGCCTAGTGTTTCTGCGCTAGCTGCAAACTTTAACCGTGAATTTCCTCAAACACTGTCCTCCGCCGCTCGTACCCCAGCATCAGCTCTCCCACCTCGTACTCGTACACCTGTATCTCCCGCCCCTCCGCGCCCACGAACACCCGTCTCTGCCGCCCCATTGCGCACAACTGCCGCTCTACGCTCCCCGATTCCTCCATCGTTGGCGTTCGTGGCCCAAGGAGAGGTACCCCTCGTTTCTTCCACAAACACGCGACGTGGATCGCCGCCAATAAATGCCACAATTCGGACAGAGCGCAATGAAGATAACCAATGGGCTGCGTCGGATCGTGAACGACCATCCCGTGCAGCAATGGGAAGCCCCGCACCGCCCCCGCGCTCAACAAACCGGCCCAGCAGTATACAACAACGGCCACCTGTGATTCTTCCGCAGCGGGACAGGATGATGTAGATCATGGCATGTGGAATATTGCGAGGATACCGCCTGGTTATAGATCTCTAAAAAACCTTGTACGTTTACGGCGTGGAAGATTCGTTTATCATTTGCAGAGCCACGTCAAAAAAAATTCCCAAACTGGTGATGGTCCGCGACTGTATATTTAGATACATTTCAAGCGCTTTTCTTCTATCATTTGGCTTCCCAGGCTATCGCTTTAGTGTCGAACCCCACGAACGATGCAAAGATACAATGGCGTTAGGCTACGAGCACTTGCCTTCCCTTTTTGGCAGTTTTGACCGTTTGGACCATACATACACTTTCAAGTTTTGATTTCAGCATCGTCGCCGTGACAATGTACTGCGACCATTATGTTAGATGCATGTATCCTCAACAAGTCCGCTGTCATCACCTAATAATCGCGGAAACCTCAAGTACGCCTAATATTTTGACGGCGTATTTCCTTTTTGTATCTGAACCTCTTATATAAATAGCTCGCTGCTATCTCCTATGAGCGGCCATACCTGCTCGCGATCTCATTATCCCTACTCTTAATCAGTTCGCCAACATGTCTGACAAGTCCCATAGAGTGCGTGAAGTAAGTAGGACCGAAGGTGATTGGTATCTAGTACACTCATCTCTAGGGTTATCCTTGGATTCTTGGAAAGAGTGGAACTGACAGGTCGTGCTTGCCAATGACATTGCCAGGAGGTCTCTCGCCTCCGAGTCGTGTTTCTTTGAAACCTGTAAGTCTATGAATCTGTTAGATTTGAACTCACTCCTACACTGATGAGGCACTCGAGAAGCCAGAAGTTCTCGCCCTCCACTTGGAAACCCTTGTGCGTTACAAAAAATTACAATATCAATACAGTTTAGAATTAGAGAAGCTCAGGGTGTGCACTATATACAGGCCGCACGAGAGCTCTATCTCATTATAATGGCAAAATTGGAGGCTCTTCAAGAACTCTCACACGCTCTTGAAGGATTATCAACAATCCTCAGGCGTCAACTTGAAGAAGCAGGTAGTGTTTCCAATGAACCACTGTCAAGCAAATATCCTCCCCGGATGCGTAAGTTCGAGAAGCAGGGTTAACAAGCTTCGAGGATGTTTCACGCAGGCTCATCATAACCGGCACAAGGCAAGCCGAATCTGTAGCATATATCCCAGATTGAGTCAAGTAGGTTGTAGAACGTCCTTTTGAAAGCGGCAAATTAGATAAACATCTATGTAGCTAAAGCCTTATCGTCACTATTCCAACAGCGCCAGTTTATAAATATGTTGTCTGTTTCGAAGCAATTCGATTGACACTCGGCTCAGCAATACATGAAAACGTGGCTTGTACAGGGTTTCTGAATCGGGAATATATTATAGCGGTGTAGATGTTTAGTAGCGAAACTATAGGATGACCAGACTCGAGGCTATTGTCCGTTGAAGAAGAAACGACCCATGGCACATGTATGAATTTGATCGTTCAGGCCCCGGGAAGCTCCAGCCAACCCTTGTCTGCCAAATAGGGGATTTGAGGAGAAAATTTTGCAAAATCTAGGTCCGAACTTTGGGGATTTGAGGCCTTTTGGAGGCAGTCTCAGTCCGTCATATTGGGGATCTGATGTCAGGAGTTGAGGTTACGCTCTTGCAGCGTTGGCGTGGGTTAAGACATCTGAGTAACTTAGTCTATACTGTATCTAGATGTACTGTTTTGTCAATCTACGTAGCTCAACATACAAACGTCGCGCTCTTGCACGAAGGGAAAAAAAGTCGAAATTAAGGAGAGTTTCCTTTTTTGGGTATATGTAGTCCGGTATAGGGGATTTGAGGCCTTCAGGATTGGGGATTAGGCCAAATTTTGGGAAATTTCCGGACAAGGGCTGGCGGGAGCTTCCCGGGGCCTGATCGTTCGTCAAAATGGAAGTTGGAACATTCATTCCCCCACTTGCCGAAAACTTTCTTTTCTCAGAAGGTTCAGTATCGCATCTTTTCCTCTTGCTTGTGGATGGCGAGGATAAGTTTGGAATTTAACCGCCGGCAAGCCACAAACAAATAACTGAGCTAAGAAGCGGGGGTAGCCTATGTATGTGCTACACCAATAAGCATAAAAATTTTCCGTCTGTATGTCTCTTGTACTTTGCCATTTGTTCGATGTCTTCGGTTTGGTTGTGGTTATTGCTTGCGGAGACCTGTCAAGACGTCACAGAGCGGAAGCGATATCGATTTCACAACAATCAAATAATGAAGATAAATTATGCAAGTTATATGTAATAGACACATTCGACGCAGATCATTGATCGCTCTGTCAAGTGGATACAGTCAGCCAAGCACAATTATAATCGATATAGGACTGATTCATCGTACCTAGTCGTGCGTTTCCTGTTCCATAAGGAAAGAAGAAAATAGACAACGAGGAAAAAAGAGAGAATGTATGTAGTAGGGTATGGTTAGAGCGGTTTTAAGTACTAGTATACGACGTTCAAGCCTTGTCACCGCCATAGCCTTGAGGATTCTTGGTCTGCCAGTTCCAGAGATCTCTGCACATGGTAGTAAGATCTTGTGGCGCCTTGAAACCAAGCTCCTTCTCCGCAAGTGTAGGGTCGGCTGTCAGATCAGGGACATCACCACGCCTATGGAGAAAAAGCAGAAGTAAACAAAAATCTGGACTCAAAATGAGACGTACCGCCGACCGATGACTTTCTGCTTATAATCAAATCCTGTGGCCTTGCGCATGGCCTCTACGATCTGAAGTACACTATATCCCTGCCCTCTACCAAGGTTATACGCCTTGAAATAGGCGTCCGGATTGTTGCCAAATAACGTGGAACTCCCCTCTAGCGCGTCGAGCGCGAGAAGATGTCCGGAGGCAAGATCCATAATGTGCAAATAGTCTCTAACGCACGTTCCATCTGGCGTGGGGTAGTCATTGCCAAAGACTTGGAGCGTGGACTCTTTAACACGGCCAATAGCCATGTGCGCGAGAAGCGGGAGAAGGTTCCCGGGACGTCCACGGGGATCCTCGCCAATGTATCCAGATGGATGCGCACCAGCGGGGTTGAAATATCTCAATGAGATCGCCCTCCATCTTTTGTCAGCTACACACAAAGTATCTCGAGCGTTAAATTTGGCAATGAGATGACAACTAGCATACCGTGGCATAGATCATCAATGATCATCTCTGACATCACTTTAGTCTTTCCATACGGACTATCTGCTTGCAGTCGTGTTGTCTCGGGTATGGGAATGATTGGGGGCGTGCCGTATACAGTTGCGGAGGAAGAGTATACAAAACGATGGCACTCATATTGAGTCATAGTTTGAAGGAGGGAAACGGTTGCACCAACGTTGTTGGCATAGTAAGTCAGCGGAATTTCGGTTGATTCACCAACGGCTTTGTACGCCTGAAATATGTGAGACTTCTGGGCTGGCCTTTGCATGGAGGACGCACTGCGATGTGTATCACACCGTAAATTCCGCCTTTGCCATATTTCTCAAAGACAACCTTGATCTGTTCAGGCTGGGTCAGGTCGCAGTTGTATGAATCGATCTCGGTGCTCTGAATGTCGAGCTCGGTTGGATTTGGCGGTAGTTCACTTCTGGAAAGCTCGGAAACGCGCTTCAGGGCCACTGGATAGGAGTTGTGGTTGTTATCAATGGAGACGACCTTAAAACGGCGCGTCTTCTGCAACGCATAGACGACGTGCGAACCTAGAACATGATGAGGAACAAATTGTTAGAGAATGAATGGACCATGCCAATGTAGCCTGCACCGCCAGTGACAACGACGTTCTAGAGTGGCGGTAAGATCAGATGTGATCAGGAATGGCACAAGCGTACTTTAAGGACTTGAGGCATGGTTGTCAAGAAACGCAAAGAATCAAGTGGAAATCAGGGCCCACTTGTTTTATCAGATCGTCTCGATCGCCATCAAACCATTTGAGTCCGGTCTAGCACAGTCTAGCATGCCCAGCATAATCTTTCTACTATTCTTGTTTATGGCTTCCGCTTGACCCGCCATTCTTCCGAACTCACTCTCGGCGATCTCCCGGTTTCCATATTCTGTGCCTCTCAATCACTACCTTAGACGTGTCCGGGCCGTACGGGACGTTCACGATTATGCTGACCCTAGAACTTGGATCTGTAACTACAGGCAAGAATACAGATGTGGTGCCAAATAAAGTCAGGGCACAACGATACACAGTCCTGCAGGCAGTCAAGTTCACACAAACTCACCAGGCTCGTGTGCTCTCTTTCTTCATTCTACGCCAAAAATAACAATGTCGGACGACGTTTTTTTTTTCATCTATTCAGCATACCTGTCAGTTCTCGCCGAGTGTTCTGAGTCTTTAGTATATTCAATGTCTAAATTTCAAGACAACTCTTAGAGCTGCAGAGATCTCAGGTGTTCATTGAACTTCCTTGTTACATGCCCCTCAGAAGTATTCGCGTCGTGTCTGATATTGATACTCTGGAGTCCCTGCCCCTAGACTATGTCTGTTACAAGTTAGTCTGGTGTTCCTATCAGCTTGTTCGCGGGTTACGGTGCGAACCACGCGGTAATTTCCAACTGGCAAGCAACCAGGTTTTCAAGCCTATCGGACCGGTTTTGCGACGTGAAAGCTCACAGACGCGACGAATATGACGCTGAAAAAAAAAATTGTAATGGTCGAAATATAGGCCAAGGAACTGTAAGTTCACTAGCTGTGATCTGAGGCACGAGGATAACAACATCAGCAATCTACATACGGATCAATGGACTAAATGAAATACGAGTTGCCAGGTGAACAGAATGCGAGAACTAGTGACAACTGCAATACCAGCACGATTCTACGCATCAGCCATTTTCGTGTCCTCAGCCTCTGTTCTCTCCTGCCGTGCCTTGGCTGATGCCAGATCCCCTCCGTTCTCAGCGACTCCATTACTCACGCTGACGCCACCGACCTCGTCTTTGCCCTCCTCGCCCTTGGCATCTTCACCCTTCTCCTTCTGCACCCTTTCCCTCTCCTGCCTCTCCTTCTCCAATTCGATTTCTTTCGCAAGTAACTCAATATCCCCAGTTCCGATCTTACCGAAATGCTGCAGATGCTGATCGCGGGCTGTACGAAGCGCAAGCCACGCCCATCGTTGCTTGCTCTGAGCAGAGAAAACAGAGTCAGGACAATGAGACGTAACGGCAACTAGGAGAGAAAAGATACTTGCATCCTCATATTTCGAGATCAGTGGGTCTGGAGGTATTTGTACTGGTTTCGGTTCGGCCGAAACCACCTCAGGAGCCGGTGTGGGCGCCGGAGTAGTCGATGCTTCACTCATCTCGACATCCGGTGGCACTTTTGAAATCGCTGGACCAGGTTTTGCGGGTAGTGAGGGATGGAGAGGCGAGCCGATTACATTCGTAGGCTGTGGTGGAGCCAGTGCGTCTGGGGGAGCAGGCGTAGATGGCTTTGGTGTCGAAGGTTCCTCTGCCTTTATTGGCCCTTCCAACTTCGCAGGTGACGCCTCCTCTTTCGTCGGCTGAGGCGGAGCCCTCTTCTGTTCCGCCAATTTCTTCTGCACAAGTGTCTTTTTGCGCAACTCGATCCTTTGGTCTTCCATCTTGACTTTCTTGAGAAAATCCTTTACGTCTCCCGGCCTATGGGGTTTATTAGGCAACTCCTTATAAACGCGAAGAAAAGGAATTTACTGGAAAGGTTGTTCCAAGTCCATCAGCCCACGACATCCCATCTCCCAGATCTCTGTCAATGCCTCCGATCCATGACTCCATGGATACTCCTTCGGGGGCTGCCTCATCTTCGCCCTCTGCTCACTTGTTGCCTCAAACAGCGTGCCCAACTTATCCTCCGCAGTGGAGAACGTCACAGGCGCCTTATCAAACGGTGCGCACAGATGGTTTTTCCACACCACCCAGTTTTTTTCCCGCTCTAAAATCACGTTGACTGCCTCGCTGAATGCCCTTCCGTTGGGTGTGGTCTGCCGCAGTTCTTCCATCGCACGAGTAATGGTTTCCTGCACCCACTGTGTATCCGCAGGTTCTAATGTGAAGTCCATCTGTAATGCACGATTGTTAGGTGCCATCCATGCGGCTTTAGCGGTTTTAGTGAACGTCATGAGGTGGTGTAGAAGGATGAGCAACTGGAATAGGAATTGCCTTCGGAAGTGAGTATCTGCGATCTGATACAATATGAGATATGGGCAATAGAGCGAAATACAGAACGGACGCACCTCGAGATCGATTAGGTCTGGGCTGGTCAGGAATTTGGCGAAAAAGTATTCCTGATTCGTACTGTTGATTTCGTCGTTTTCGGGTTCCCGTTTTCGTTTGAGCACAGTTGCAGCGCTTGCATTCGCTCTGCTACCCATCATCGCCCGTTCCTTTGCCGTTGCCTCTTTAATGACAGGTAGTACCTTGTTCACGGAGTCTTTGAACTGAGGAAAAGTCTCTGGCTTCGCAAAAAGTGGTGGTTTTGAAAATGGTAGTTGTAGCCCCCAGAAGGTATTGTAGAACTCTAGATTACACTTTGTGATGAGACAGCACAATCAAAACGAAGATTACAGAATGCACCTTCTTTCTTTTCCGCTTGTACCTGAGCGACCTTCTTCTCTTCCTGCATATCCACCTGCATCGCATCCGCATCCGCCCCCTGCTCGCCAAATGATATTCTTGCGCGCTTCCTTCCAGGCTCCCCAACACCCTCCCACACTGGACCAAACTCTCCTCGCAAATTCACACCGCTCCTCTCACCAAGTGGGAATACCCCGCTTAAAAACGTCAAAATGCGACCGCAGAACACTGTTGTCGCGCCTGTTTTTGATAGGCGGCGAAGTAGGTCGTTAAGTGATCGTAAGAGAATGAGAGCTTTGCCCTTTTGTGGCTTGAGGTCTACTGTAAGACGCGCGGCACGCGCTTCAATCCACGCGAAAATGTGTGAGCAGGAAGCGATTGTTTGTGTTTCTAAGAGGTCCTGTAATACAACGAAGGGGAAGATTTGTTCACATTCCTCTGTAACACTGTGTTATTCAGGGCTAGTTAGGAAAAAAGAGAACTTGCCCTGCTCAGTAAATACAAGCACAACATCAAGCAAGCGCTTGAGCGTATTGTAATATGTCTCCTCGTTGTCCTTCAAGGCTTTACCCTCCGTCATCTAAGTATCCATATCGATTAGACGCCGCGATTAGTTTACTGAGATTTTCAAGTTCACCAACCGCAAGGTCGAAAACCTCATTCTTCAAAAGAAACTCCCACTGACTCTTCCTCGTCGATTCAGCAACAGAATTCTTCTTCGACTCATCTATTGCCTTCTTTACAGCATCATCAAGTATCTGCTTCTGTGTAGGGCCAAGAGGTAGCGAGTCAAGGAGCGTGGCGAGGAGTGGTTGCAACAACTTCGAGAGCACAGACATGCTTAGTCATCATAGCTCCTTCTTGCTCTTGTCCGTGATGAGCACTGACACGACTCAAAGTGCTCTTGCTACGACCATGACCGCGGACATCGAAGCACTCACGAATGATTTGACGCGTCTTGATGCACTTCTCGCAAAGACTGAATTGAGTGAGGAAGAGGACGGAGATGTTGCGGAACTTCTCAAGCGGCTTGAGAGCGCTGAAGGCATTGCGGGAAATTTGGAGGCTAAGGTAGATGATGTCCTGGCGAAGCTCGACGAGATAATTCAGGAGATGAATGAACAAGAGAAAGCAGATATCAAGAGTGGTACCGATTCTGCCAAGGTCAGCTCGGACACAAAAAACAAGAGTTAGTTAATTGATTTCGTTTCACGATGTTGGTAACGTTGCTCTCAATTAGCACTGTAATCGATAGTATCATTACAGGATACCAAATCAGCGCGACCTGTTTTCCAACGATGGACTCGTCTTTGTTTGTTTTTTTCGAGGAAGAATCTCGGAAGAAGTGACGACAATGCATACATATGTACATGCATGATCCAACTAAAGCAGATACCCAAGACCCAAAAGTTGAATTCGTCATCGTCGTGGCGTTGTATCACTAAGATCATATTCGGTATGAATTTGTGAAGCGTAAATATCATGCGGGCATCCTTCATACGTATCAGTATTCTTGAATAACAAATCCGATATCGCTTCTTTTCAATGGAGATCATGCTAGTCATGGTTCACTGCTGGTACCAGGAAATGTTTCTGTGGGAAAAAGTGTAAAAGAAGTGTGTCATGCCATTTCCAATGTGCAAATTTCCAACAGAAAAAGGCACTTTCCTTTGTTTAAAGACTTTTTCTCTCAGAAATTGGCACATTGAAAATGGCATGACACATTTCTTTTACACTTTTTCCCACAGAAACATCTTCCAATGCCAGCAGTGGTTGCTCCACAGAAAAATAGAGCCCATGTTGTAATGAGCATTCCTGCCATTTCTGTGACAGCACGTGCACGATCTTGATGTTTTCTTTTTCGCGATGTTGTCGTCTACAAGTGCTTAATTCCTCATTCGTGCGATTTGCCTCACGCGCGCCACCACCCACCGCAGAATCAAAGCATGTGCGGCTTGTTAGAATTCTCGAGAGACGCATTGAGGAACGCAAACGCCTAACTTCCGAGGCAAGAGTGAATCTCACAATATATATAACATACATATTTAACAACACTGTAGCTCTCCGAAGACATGTCCTCACCTTCAGACATTGCAGCGCTCAAGCAGCTCAAGGAGACAGAGCCTCTTCAAGTCGCCTGGGACCAATGGGTAAACACAAACCAGGTTTGATCATTGATTTTTGTTCCTCTCCTCCCATTCAACCTTCGAAAAGCTACTTGAAGAAACGAATACTCTCCTCAATGACCCAGACGAGACAATGCGCGCCCTTGCCACCGAGGAACACAAAGAACTTTCTACCTCACTGACTTCTCTTGTCGAGACCACTATTCCCTCCTTGCTCATCCCGCCATCCACTACTGCAAACCTTTCTGCGATGCTTGAGCTTAAGTCTGGAGTCGGTGGTTCCGAGTCGTCTCTCTTTCTCTCCGACTTGCTGCGGATGTACCTCCGTCTCGCAAACGTGCGACGGTGGCAGACAGCCGTGGTGTCCCAGAATGAGAATGAAGGTGGGGGAATTAAGGACGCTCTCGTGGAGGTGAAGGGAGAGGGTGCATACGATGCCTTGCGCTGGGAGAGTGGTGTCCACCGTGTTCAACGCGTGCCGACGACAGAGACCAGCGGGAGAGTGCATACGAGTACCGTCGCAGTTATCGTATGTTTCTTTCCTGCGTTCGTTGTCTTTTATTCACGATACTATCTTTCTCTAGGTACTTCCTCTTGTGGAAGAGTCAGACACGACAGAAGAGCTATTTTCTATGGAGGATGTCAAAGTCGAAGTCATGAGAGCTCGTGGGGCCGGTGGACAAGTCTGTCTTCGTAACTCTACACATATATCATCCCTGATGCCTGTTCCGATAGCATGTAAACAGGACCGAATCTGCAGTTCGCCTCACCCATATTCCCACCGGCATCACCGTCTCCATGCAAGATGAACGAAGCCAACACCAGGTTTGACCACTTCCGCTACATTACTACTAAAATGTCGCCTACTAACACACTACAACGTAGAATCGACGTCGTGCCTTTACCGTCCTCAGCAGCCGGCTTATGGATTTAAAGCTAACGCATGAGATGGCAGAACGACGCGCCACGCGTCAAAATCTCGTGCGTACCGCAGACAGAAGCGAGAAAATCCGCACATACAACTTTGCTCAGGTACGTCGCCCTTTTCTCACCTTTTGGCTCCTGTTCCTATTTCACAAGCAAGTTTGCTGACGACATGCTGAAATAGGAACGCGTAACGGATCACCGGATAGGACTCACGCTCAAAAACCTAGGTTCTGTGCTAGAAGGTGACGGGCTGCAGGATTTCATCTACGAGCTACAAAAGCATCATGACGAGTCTGTTCTTGAAGACATGCTCAGCAGTGAATAGTCATCTATCTCCCGGCCTGATTTCTAGACGACTCGCCGAATTTGTTGGCGTGGAGGACACCAATGTATAAAACCATTCAAAGGCTAATTTTTGAAATAATATCTGCTGGAGTTCCTGCGGTGCGGGTCTCCTATTTCTGACCCTGCCATTGGATTCTGCTTGGTATGCGGTCCAGTATACCCAATTTCTTGACGGTAGCTGCTGCCATCAGGGCTAACATCAGCGAGCATACTTAACACAGTTTCACCTGTCGGACGCACACCATCTCTCCTGTCACCTTGGCCGCATTTCCGGCGGTTGTGTATATCGAACCTCTACATAGAAAGATATATTTATTTTCCTTCCTTTGTCTTGACGTTTACGTTTCCGATTGAGAAGGATAGTAGGCATTCACGTCATTCCGTGAGAACCGGCGATGTGATTATGTTATGGAAAGTTCATTCGTCCTAGATAAAGATAATTGTGCTACCTGCCAATCCACTGATGCTCTGTTAAAAAGCAAGTAAGCTTCCGGACACGCTGGATCTTACATATTGATATGGATATCACACAGCATCCGACATGAGAATCGGTTTTGCATGAAGTACTGGCGGTAGATAGGTACCAATTAAAGAATCTCCACTGTAAGTACACAGGAGTACATGGTGCACATATACATGGATGACTGAAAATATCCTTTTCTCGAAGACGGTCACGATGAACAGACCACTCAAAAGAAAAGTCCCAACAAGATCGCCGCTACAGCCGCGGCCCCGACAGCAGGCCCACTATTCCTGCTCTCACTGTTCACTTGAACTGACGGTACTGGCAAAGAAGATAACGGAGAGAGAGTTGTTGGTGAAGGAGTTATCGGTGAAGGAGGTATCGGTGAAGGAGTTAAGGCGGGTATACATGTGACGTCGAAACTCTAAACGAGCAAGCATCGGAAAAAGAGAATTAAAAATTAAAATTGACCGTTTTTACGATGAAACTATTCAAAGCAGAATGATAGGGCGCGCCAGAGTGCATCGAGCCTCCAAGCGATGAGTTGAGACGGTTTAAAGCTGAATTCTATCCTGCAGTTGACAGTACATTGCGAATTTATGTTATTTGTTTCTTTCCCTCACTGCCCGTGGTTAGATTAGTACGAAAATCTGAAGGCATTGGGGATGCCGTCGGTGATTTGCCTTGCAGACTCAGACTGGAGAATGTGTACCAAGGAGAAAATGGAATGGTTGCATAAATCATGCAGTACTAGCGCCCGACTCCTATGGAGCGTGGAGTGGTCGTCACGTAGAGTTATCAGTCCTTCCAACAGGATAAATAGCCCAGTCGCTGAAGATAAATAACGAGCGGGTCCATTCTCTCGTGGTGATTACACAAGAAAGTCGTGTAACTTGGATCAAGCAGGATCCTCCACAAAAGTTGCAGAAAACCAAGGAATCTTCAGTTTCCAGCGACTGTTCCCTCGACTCTAAGATCATACACCGTGATCCTACTGAGAAAATCAGAGCTTTGTTCGAAAACCAGCTTCAAAGATCGTATTCCGCAATCATGATCGTACGCAGGGAGGTCGAAGG
>JAGGAP010000120.1:0-78895 GCA_017657235.1 Termitomyces sp. T73sscA | reverse complement strand
GTAATCGCGGGTTCCGGGGGTAAGGAGCGATTTCGGAGGCCTCTGCGCGGCAAGCATTCATCAAGCCTCACCTCAGATAATCAGATCAGTTGGGATCAAAGGCCGTTCTTGGTTCGGTGCCATTGTTTTGGCGGATGCTGGGCTGAGAACAGTAGGGCCCAAGGTCTCATATTTAGTCATCATGCAATGGTTTTGCATCCGCCTATCCGTGCAATGGTCTTGCACCCGTACTCCCACCACCGCTGCTCAGGTGAGCATTCAGCAGCTTTTCAGCCACAGTCCGTAGCCTTATTGCCTTTGCAGAGTAGCGATTTTCATCAGCTGTTATCACATTCATTCAACGTACAGTCAGTATCGCTACTCTACGAAGGTATGTCATTCAGTTATCCGATAAATTTGTGATTTATTGTTGACTGCAGTAAAAACAGCTTGAACTTGCTAAATAAAGTGCTTGGACATTTGGCAACGTTTGTTTACCAATCTTTCTAGTCACTTAGCAGTTACTTTTTTGGACACCCTCCCACCTCACTCACATTCTATTGTTACTCTTTTTACTATACTTTTTTCTTGGACTTTACTAGGTATACAGTAATTAGCCCTAGTCTCACCACCGCTTCAGCAAAAATCAAAAAGTGGCCGCTTTGGCAGTCGATACACGCTAAAACTCTATATTCCTTCAGAAATTCCCTTCTCACTCATGCGTTGAGTTGTGGAGGTCTGCTATCCATCATCTCCAACAATCCACAGACAACAACTACCTCTCCTGCACTAAGGTCACAGCTTTGTTGCCTGCCCCTTGCCAAATGGTGGGCAGCCTCCCATGCTAACAGCTTCTACTATCTTTGATATGTCAAAACTAGCGTTTGATAAAAGGCTGGAAGCCTTGACTGGATTGACAGCTTGTATTATTTATGTCATGCTTAACTGTCTGATGGATGGCTTAAAAGCATCAATTGCTTCAGGGTTTGCCAACGCCTCACTTAGCCTCCTCTTGGCAACATAACATTTCTCTGTGATAGCTAGCTTGATGAAGTAATGGTCAGCAAAGGCTTGCCAATGCTTCCCTTTTTGGACTTCTTTCATTTTTGCAAATTTGGTATAATTCATGGTCTCCTATTTACCTTTTCCTCATATATTACTTCCAACCATTGCCTATAACCTTGGCAATATTGACAAGTTTGTCACCCTTATTTTGTATAAATACTCTACTTTTTGTCAGTATAATGGGGGAGAAGAAAATCATACACATTTCAGCCCACAACTGTCTTCACGAGAGTTCAGATCTCAATGCAACATCACTCCTAAAGTCATCTTAGCATCTCTCTCTCTGTCTCTTGGCACATGTTCTTTGGCACCTCTATTCTTAGCTTGCACCATGCCATTCGAGCATCTCTAGTCTCACCTTGCCAACACCTTGGTGCCTTGCCTATGCACCATTGCACCTAGCACCTACAGCTAGAAATCAGTAGCTCTGTGTAGCTAAGCACCTCCCCTTTTCTTGCTGCTCAATTTTAGCATTTCTTGCTGACCTCTCCTGGCAACTGATTGCTCATAGCTTGTTTATACCCAACAGACTTCAAATTTTATAGCAAGATTTCTGGGACCTGTCTGGGACTCTAGCACAAACTATTTGCCCAAAAGGTTAAGTCACTGCTTACTCAGATAGCACTTAGCTCATGGGTTCATTAAATTGGAGCCCACTGCAAGGGTTTCATAGGACAGAAATCTACCAGTCACTCGCTCAGCCTCTAGGCATCACTTGCCTATGCAACCACCTGGTTCTTTCCATTCACTTTTTATCCCTCAGCCAAGCTCACCCCAGCTTCCTGGAGCCTTGCTGCATAGTCTTGCCAACAGACTTGAAGAAGCAGTTGCCAACCTTACTATTGACAACATTCCAGACCTCTTCCCATGCTCACTAGAATACAACCTCCCTCCTGACCACCCACTTAGATCACTCCTGACCACTGTCCAGTGTTGGATGCCACCGTCTCCTTTAACACTGCTTAAAGACCTCTTTGAAAGCTTACCATTGCTACTACTCACCCACCTGTTGCTGTCTCTTGTTGTCTCAACACCCTTGCTGTTCTTAATGCCTTCACTCATTGTCAGTATTGCCAAGCTACCTACTATGGAACGCATCCAATATATGCTGCCTTGCAACCACTTTTCTGCCCCAAAATGAGATGAATCCAAGCCCCAAGAGCTCTCCTAGTACTTCAGAGAGTTGGAATACCTTTTTTGCCACTGTAACATTATTGACCACACTCAGATGAAAGAATATGCTGCCAGATATGTATTATACAACACTGCTGAAACCTGGACAGGTCTGCCAGAATTTATCTTCACACCACCTTTTGCCAATGGCTAACTGCCTGCCACACCTCCAGCTAGCATTACTACCTATGCCAACTGGAAAGCAGCAGTAAATAGGCTGTACTCTAGCACTGAAGAATCTACCCACTACATGCTTGGTGAACTTCAAAAACTTGTCCAAGACATGTTTGACAGTGGGATCTATAACCTGGAGTCATTTTCTACTTACTATAGGGAGTTAACCAAGCTTGCTAAATGGCTGCTCCAAGATAGTAAGCTATATATCAATGAAGAATGATGCCTCTTCCAACAAGGAATTTCTACATTGCTATAGGCTTGAATTGCTAGGCGACTGGAGATTGTGGAACCTATGCATTATCTTGAAGAACTATACAATGGGGCCAATATTTATGATGCTGGCAATTGGGTATTAAAAAGCACTGATACTAGTATAAGTATGCCACATGCTAGAGCAGTATTGCTGGTGCCTGCTGCTACCATTGCTCCATTGCTGCCCATTCCTGTTGAGGCCCCAGTCAAGAGAGAAGATGTTAATGCTGCCATTAGTGCAGCAATTAATACTGCTGTTGCTAATGCCATGTTGTGCATTGAGACTATGATATTCACCAGCCTTACTGCCTCTCACAGCAACAACAACTCCAGCTCTGTCAATCTCTGCCATTTCTGTGGAGAATTAGGTCACACTATGACTTGAGGCTGCTGCACCACTTTGGAGCAGTACATTTGCCAAGGATGCATGCACCATGCTGCCAACAGCAAAGTTGTCATGCCAATGGGCACCAGTATCCCTAATTACCCTGAACTGAAGTCTTACTAGGAGCGTGTCAATGAATGCCACAAATGGAACCCCAATTCTTTGGCAACTGCAGCCACCAGCATGGCTACCAACTAAGCCCTCCAGCAACAACTTATTTACAAGGTCTTGCTATCTGACACTGCTGCTGACCATCTTGCTTTATCCCATAAGGAGCGCATTGCTTTGTTACAACAAGAAATTGATGCTCGTAAGAACCAGGTCTTTGATGGAGTCAAAATTAAATAGCCCAAGCAATCTTTAAAAAACTACAAGCCTATATCTGGGCCAGCTGTTGCTGCCCCACTACCATCTTCTGCTACCCCAGTCGCCAGTGCCATGCCAAGCCTGCCAGAGCCTCCAGTTACTCAGCCAGCCCTTCATCCCTATGCTGGACTACCCAATTGCTATGCTGCTTCTGCCCAGCAAAGCTTTGCTACACCCAACAAACAGACTGAAGATACCTATTATCTCACTGCCCTCATATTTGATATTGAAAAATCTAACCACATAGTCAGTTGCATAATATCAACCCCAGTCACCTTGTTGGTAGAAGAGCTATGCTTCATAGCATCTGATATAAGAAATCAAGTAAAGACCATCATCATGCCTAGAAGACCGTTAGCAACAGCCCTTGCCAAAGTGGATGAAATTAATAATGCCTTGCCAAGATTCAGTGCCAATGACCTGCTAGCAACTCTTGCTGCCAACCATGTCCTTTCTTTCACCAACCAACTCATAAACACCACCTCTATTGACCCTGTTAAAACTTACATCAAGTCTGTTGGTCCAAGACAAGATCCTGCAATACTGACTTGCATGCATGGCTCCCAAGCCAATAAGGTCTATCATAATAACTATTAACAAGAAGAGTGAAGTAGAAGCTATTGTTGACAGCAGCAGCCAGATTATATTTATGGCAGCAGAAGTTGCCAACAAGCTAGGCCTCATATATGACCCTTTCATTGTTTTAAATATGCAATCTGCTAATGGTACAATTGACAGGTTACTTGGTTTAGCCAAAAATGTGCCGTGCACTATTGGCAACTTGACCTTCTATCTACAAATCTACATATTACAATTACCCACCTACAATATATTACTTGGTCACCCCTTTGATGTCTTAGCACAATCTGTAGTCACCACTCTTACTGACAACAAGACCATCCTTACTATTAGCGAACCTAATATTGGTGTTAGGCATACTGTGCCGACCTTTCCAAAAGATCACCATTGTAATCAATACACTAAGGATCCTCAGTACACCAAAAAACACTAGTTCTGCCGCTATAATGACCTCACTTATGCATCTTTTCAGTTGCCATCAAGGAAGTGATTGGCTATGGCAATCATGGAGCTATAGCGCAAGTGCTCAAATACAACCACCAGAGTAGTTTTGTAAATATTCTTTTTACTGCCTTTCTTGACCCTGAAGTACTTTCTCCATCTCTTGATACAAGCGCTAATGCACCTGCCCCTAGTAAAGATGCTAAACATATACAGACTATTGCTGACTCAGCTCTTGCCTACTTATATTTTACTGTGTCTGACACCTTTGCCTCCTATGCCTCTGCCAATACATACCTTGCTACTCTTGCTGAAACTCATTCCCCTGCTGTTCTTGGACTTACTACCCCCCATACTCCTACAAATAATTCTGCCAGTGTTTCCACTTATATTGGAGCTAACTCCCCTAAAAAAAAAGGAGTACAGGTCAAAAAGAAGTACAAACCAGTTGCATTAAAGACTAAACTGGTCACCAATACTATATCTGAAGACTTCTGCATTGAATGACGCATTTTTGGTGATCTCCTTAGTGACCTACCAACACTTGACCCCAACCTACCTGCATTCTTGCCAACTGGACACTTCACTACAGAGCGCTGTGAACAGTTCTTTGCTGACCACAACACGGGCTTTCTCACTGCTGACAAACTAAATGTTCTTAGCAACTTAATGGGCAAGCACAATCAAGCCTTTGCTTGGGAAGACTCTGAGCATGGCAGCCTGTGCATAGACTTCTTTCTGCCAGTAGTAATTCTAACTATCCCTTATGTGCCATGGACTGAGCATAATAGACCCATACCACTAGACTTACAAGACAAGGTCTGTAAAATCATACATGCCAAAATTCAGGCTGGTGTCTATAAACCCTCCAACAGTGCCTACTGCTCTAAGTGGTTTTGCGTTCTCAAGAAAAAGGGTAACCTTTGTATAGTTTATAGTCTAGAACTATCAAATAAGATCACAATCTATCATTCTGGAGTGCCACTCTTTCCTGACTACATTGCTGAGTCCTTTGCTAGCAGGATTTGTAGTGCCACACTGGACCTTTACATTGGCTATGGTGAACATCTTATTGATCCTGCTTCACATGACCTTACTACTTTTCAGACGCCCTTTGGCGCCTTATGCCTAATTATCCTGCTGATGGAATGGACCAACTCCATACCTATATTTCACAATGACATCACCTTTATTCTTCAGCCAGAAATTCTCCACTGTGTTCTCAGCTTTATTGACAATATAGGTGCCAAGGGCCCCAAGAATTGGTAACTCATTGATGGCATGCCCATCAAGCATTCCAACAATCCCAATATCTGCTTGGCACTTTGGAATTTCTTCCATGTTCTCAACTGCATTCTTCAGCACATGAAGTACTGCAGCAGTACCTTCTCTGGCCATAAACTGGTGCTATATG
Organism: Termitomyces sp. T73sscA; assembly: GCA_017657235.1. NCBI lineage: Eukaryota > Fungi > Basidiomycota > Agaricomycetes > Agaricales > Lyophyllaceae > Termitomyces > Termitomyces sp. T73sscA. The sequence goes on along the minus strand of JAGGAP010000120.1, from coordinate 73,064 downwards.
CTCTCTGTTTTAAAATCCTTGGCCATGTGTGCATGCCAGAAGGTCAGTCCCTGATAAGAGTTGCCTAGCTCTTTTGGAGTACTGAAGATCTTGCTGCAACCTTTCTGAAATACATGCCTTCTTGGATACTGTCAGCATACTCTGTATATTTGTTAAAAACTTTGCCCATTGTGCTCACCATCTCAATTAACTCACGCATGCCAACACTCTATTCAAATTTAGCCCAAATCAGCTTGCTGCTCAACAAGACTTGGTCAAGGCACTCAAAGATGCTAAGCCTCTTATACCAATTGACTACCTATTACCAGACTCAGTAATTTTGATAGTTGACACTTCATACCTTGCCGTTGGTTATTTTTGTATCAATGCCTTAGCTGCAACCATTGCCAACATTGCTATAACTGCTTTGGCTCTATCACTCTTAATGACAGGGAAGCACACTATAGCCAACCCAAGCTTGAACTCTATGGGCTCTTGTTAAAGTAGGCGCAAAATACATCAAAGGTATGTTGCAGAATCCTGACATACAGCCCTCTGACAGCATGAATAGATGGATGGTCACCATTTTCATATTCTATTTTGAACTGGTACACATCAAAGATACCTTCCATAGACCTGATGGACTCTCTAGGCAACCCCCACAACCTGGCAACCTCCCACCTGATCTTGCCAATGATAAAAGCTTTGCTGACTGGATAGATTGAATCCATGGATTTGTACACATAATTCAGCTCTCTATTTGCCTACTCCGCACTGACAAGCCTTCTACCAACTCTCTCTTACACCCTATTGTTCCTTACTAATCTAAACCATTTACTGCGCCAACCATCTTTTATACTGCAGGACTAGCTGCTTTCAACAAAGGACAGTCACCAACAGTTAGAACTGTGGAAGAACCCCAGCCATTAAGGGAAGACTCACATAACCTCACCTATAATGCTGTGCCCTGTACCAACAAAGCTGTTGCTGAGGATCATCACTTAGACCTGGTTCAACAGTAGCTAGAAGACCTTAAGCAATGTCTTGGCCTTGGCAACAATGAGTATGCCTGCTTCATTTGCTATGCTACCCACTTCTTCCTTAGCAATGATTGCCTATGGCATTGCTATTGTAAGGGTGCACACAAATTGGTTATTAAACCCCACAGTTGCCTTCAAATCCTACATGCTATGCATGATGAGCTAGGCCACTATGGTTTTTTTTATGATGTGTGCCACCCTTACCAAGCGATTCTGGTGGCTGCATGTATGTGCCAACGTTGCCTAATATGTCAAGACTTGCCATCTCTACCAAATCCAATAAACACAGCAACTGCTTATACCACCTATAGTTGCCATGTCTGCGCTCCTCTTCAGCAAAATATATATCAATACTATGCATATGCCCAAGTCTGCCCACTTTAAGTACATCATCCAAGGGCATTGTTCTTTGATTCATTGGCCAGAATTTAGAATGCTACAAAGAAAAAACACCAATGCTATTGCTAAGTGGTTATTTGAAGACTTGTGCTAAGAGAAATAGTCACTGACAATAGCACTCTCATTATCAAAGCCCTTGCCTACCTCACCAAAAAATACAATATCCACCACATTTGCATCTCTGGGTACAACAAACTCACCAACAGCTTGGTTGAAAGACCGCACTTTGACATGCAGCAAGCCCTCTTCAAAGCAGTTGATAGCAACAAGTCACAATGGAGTGAAGTGACCTACTCAGTATTTTGGTCAGAATGAGTTACAATTTGCAAGCACATGGGGTGTTCACTATATTATATGGCAACTAGTACTCACCCACTCCTCTCTGCCAACATTATCAAGGCAACGTACCTCTAGCCAGCCCTAAACAGCATACTGTCAACCACTGACCTTATTGCCTGACATGCTATAGACTTACAACATTGCCAAGAAGACTTGGCATGCCTTCATGAAACTATCTTTGCCACTAGATGCCAAGCGGTGCTAAGGTTTGAAACTGACCACAGCACTACTATCTGCGACTATAATTTCTGCTGAGAATCCTTGGTACTTATGAAAAACTCAAAAATTGAAACTACGCATAATAAGAAGATATGCCCTTGTTACTTTGGCCCTTTGGTAGTTATCTCCAGAAACCATGGAGGTGCTTACATCCTTTGTAAACTAGATGGATCAGTTTTGCACAGATTGGTTGCTATCTTTTGCTTACTTCTTTATTTAGCCAGAGAACATATTTCCTTGCTGCTAGACATTCTTGATATTGACACCACCAAACTTTGCAAACTGGAAGAAACAGACCTCCTTGACAATGATGACTTGCCACCCAAGAAAGAGGACAATTAATGCAAACACACGCTAAAAATTTATTGCCTACTCTACTCTGGTGTGCTGCTTATTAATTTTGTCATATAGTATAGATATTACTTTTCTTGCCATACTCTTATTATACCCAGCCACAGCAGCAGTGTCTACTGACACTTGCTGCTTTGCATAAAGCCTTTCCTTTGTGCCAAGAGTTTTTTGCTATGATGATTTACTGAGTGTTTCTTTTAACTTCAAAGTTTGTTGAAGTCCCTTTATCAGTTAAGTCTTCTTCTATCTTTAATAATACTTACAGGATTGCTTCTTACAATACTCTATAGATGCTTTCTTATTGCCATTGTCATTTTTTACTATAACTCCAAATGGACATAATGAAAGAGTTCAATTTGTTACAGGTCTATAGTTTACATTATATCTACAAATATGTCCAAATGTGTTGTAACTAACAAAAGGTTCAAAAAAAATTGTTCAGGGCACTTAGGAGCTGTTGGGCAGCAAGCTAGGGTCACAAAGAGGGAGGAGGTCACCCTTCTCAATGTGGTTCTCCTCCTGCCACTCCAGTGTGTTGGCCATGTCCTCCAGGTACTCCTCCAAGATGATCACTATTTGCTTCAAGATATTAGCCTAGTGTCACACTGCTGCCAGCTTTGCCTTGACTGCCTCTCTTTCCTTGCCAAACATCTCCAGCATTACCTGAGCACATGCTTGCAGGTGCTCTAGGTTGGTGGCAGGGTAAAGGGGCACCATCGGATGCAGCAATCTCTCTCTCAGCCAGAGTGCATCAGCACTAGTGATGCAGGGCATAGGCAGTGCTGTCTAATGGGGGTCATACTAAAACATTGAGTCTAGTCTCTCAAACAAATAAATTACTCATCCTTGCAACTATATGCCATTGAGGCATTAAATTCCCTCAGTTGACACCTAGCAACAGCTCAATTGCCACAGGGTCATTGCCACCCCACTCCAATAGCCACTCTCACTGCCGAGAGGACTTGGATCCTGCGTCACCATCCTCCTCTTTCTTGGTCTCCCCTGCTGCATCCTCATTGTCCTAGCTCTCCTGCCCCATCTTGTCTACCTACATTGGCAATGGGGTGCTAAGAAAAGGGCTCCTACCAAAACAAGCTTTAGCTCAGCATAAGTGATAATGTCAAAAATACTTACTTCAGACAACTGGGACCCACTCTAGGCATGTCTACTACTGGCAACACTCTGCTTGCCACCAATGCCCTCTTCAAATCCTCCACCTCCATTAGCAGCCTCATAGCAAGCCTTACCTGCTTTTCCTTGCTCTGTCCTTTGCTGAAGAAAGGAGGCACTTTCTGTTTGCTTGCAGCAACCACCCCCTTACTTGCCCACAGCTGCACTTCTCTTGCCTTACTCTTGAGCTTGCTGCTCATACCACCTACACTTGCCAATGCATTGCCTTGTTGCATCAGCAAAGCAAGACTCTCCACTTTAATGGTTGTAGCCCCACTTGCTGCAACCATTGCCTTCTGTGCCTCCACAAACTCCCATGCCCTCCTAACACTTACTACCTGCTCAAAGATGCACCTAACAATGGAGTCAGTAGCATTGCTGCACTTGTGGGTCTTGGTGCTATCCATTGTACAGGCATGCTTAAAGGCTCCACACTGGTAGCAAGGGGGAGCACCAGTAGGATACTAGCACTCCTTTGAATCATTGTTCTCCTAGCATCTATCACACTAAAATAAGTTAGCTAATGGTCGCCAAAGCATAAGAATTGCTACTTACTGCCCTATACCAATCTTTGAAATCTCATTGCATCTTCTAGGCAACGGACTTTTTGCTGTGCATCTCTGTCATTACTACCTCTGCTTCCATTCCTGTATTCAATATGGCCTCTTAGTGATGCATCACTAAGAAGTTCAGCTCCACATTGGAAAAACTTATCTATGTTGGCACCTGTGCCAAGCAGTCAGTTGCTAGAGTACCTGAATAGCCAGCAACTTACCACATAGTGGGGGCCATCACTCTTACAAGACTAATTAAAAAAAGACTCTTAGCAACAATGGTAGAAAAAGAGGTTATAAGCTTACCTTTTTCTTCAAAGCTAAAGGCTTTATTGGGGTGTCTGTTTGTACTGCTGTTGCTGTGCAAACCTTCACAGCAATGGCAAGCAGCTGCTTAAGAGTAGTTGGTGCCAAGACTTGCTCCTATTGCACCTCTTTTCTGTCACCAACCACCTCTCCTGTATGAGTACTTCCCTTGACCATGCCAGCTCTTGCCACTGCTTCCTTCCTCAGCCACCGCTTCTCAGCATCTGCCACCTCTTCTTTAGCCAACTTTGCCAACTGCTCTGCTTCTAGCTGCTTCACATTTCAATTTACAAGCGGCACCAAGACTTCTTTTTGGCTATTTGGCAACAGATCAGACCATAGCTATAGAAAGAATATGAGAAGGAATGTACAATTGCTGAGCTGAGCTCACCAGCATCAGCAATTCTCCTGACAAGATGTCTGCCAGCTCGTCCTCAAAAGTAAGGATGGCAGGGGGCACCTAGGACATGACTTAAAAAGCTAATAAAGGGATAAGAAAGATAAAGAAAACTTACAAAGTGGCCAAAAGGCACCAACCAGGGCATGCCAGCATTGTCAACATATCTTGCCTTGCACCAACTCTGCACTTCCAACTCAAGATCCCAAGCAATGCCATTGACTTGAATTGCCAGCCATTGCTTATACAACTGCATCACTCCTATCACTACTCCCTCCGCCACCTCCACACCAACACTTTTAATCCATGCCAAGAATATGTTGGCCTTGGCAACAAAGGTGGAAGCCACTAGCCAAGCATTGGCAGCATCAAAAGAGGATGTGGGAAGGAGCTGAGAAGATATGTCCAAATCAGGTTAGTCATAAGAAGTTGCTTGAGAAAGAAGAATGGGTCAAAGGTTTCAATAATGCACCAACATCTTTATACTCCTGGTATTGGTGCACGGACCATGGAAGTGTGGCCATGTGACACTTAGCATTTTATTAACTGGAGACAGTCAAAATTTCAGTTGAGGGTAGATAATGAGCCTCCTACAGGTTCTTATGCAGAAAGGGCCAAAGACTTAGGATAGTCCTCACTTTGGGGACTTGGTAATATTTTGGGTCCTTCCTTATCAACTTCTGCCAACCAGCAATATACTAATCAACAGCCCACCAATGAGTCACATACCCAAGTCACATGCCCCCACCCTTGCTGCGCTGCTTCTGCTCTGCTTCCCATTGTCTTCAACAACCTACAGACAACATCTACCTCTCCCATGCTAAGGTCACATGATGTATCATGTGATAAGTTATAATACTCCCACCTTGTTGCCTGCTTCTTGCCAGATAGCAAGCAGCCTTCCATACTAACAGCCTCCACTATCTTTGATACATCAAAACTAGCATTTGATAAAAGGCTAGAAGCCTTGACTGGATTGACAGCCTATATCATTTATGTCATGCTAACCATTGGATGGATGGCTTAGAAGCACTAATTGTTTCAGGGTTTGCTGATGCCTCACTTAACCTCCTCTTGGTGACATACCTTTAATGACATCTTTCTGTGACAGCTAGCTTGATGAAGTAATGGTCAGCAAAGACTTGCCAACGCTTTTCTTTTTGGACTTCTTTCATTTTTGCAAATTTGGTATAATTCACGGTCTTCTACTTACCTTTTTCTCATATATTACTTTTAACTGTCACCTATAAACTTGGCAATGTTGACAAGTTTGCCACCCTTATTTTGTATAAATACTTTACTTTTTGTCAGTATAACAGGAGAGAAGAAAATCATATACATTTCAGCCCACAACTGTCTTCACGAGAGTTCAGATCTTGATGCAACGTCACTTCTAAAGTCGTCTTAGCATCTCTCTTTCTGTTTCTTGGTGCCCATCCTTTGGCACCTCTATTCTTAGCTTGCACCATGCTATTTGGGCATCTTTAGTCTCACCTTGCCAACACCTTGGTGCCTCACCTATGCACCATTGCGCCTAGCACCTATGGCTAGGAATCAGTAGCTCTGTGTAGCTAAGCACCTCCTCTTTTCTTGCTGCCTGACCTTAGCATTTCTTGCCGACCTCTCCTGGTGATTGATTGCTCATAGCTTGTTTATACCCAACAGACTTCAAATTTTATAGTAAGGTTTCTGGGACCTGTCCAGGACTCTAGCACAAACTATTTGCCCAAAAGGTTAAGTCACCACCTACTCAGACAGCACTCAGCTCAATTTTTGGGTTCATCAACTGCCAGCAAAAACATCACATGTTGAAGACTTCTTCAAAGCAGTGATGTTACAAGCTCAATGGCTATGCCTCAAGTATGTGTAACATTTGCATTTGATACAGATTTTTTTTCTGATTATTATGCAGAACTGATAATTTTGATGTCACAAAGGGGACTTAGATTAAGAGCTCTATCCAGATCAGCTCTTGGAAGTCACTACAGCAATCTTTAGTTTAACTCAGTGTACAACTCATTCATTTGTGCTATTTCCTTTCTTATACTTTACTTAGTAGAGTCAATTCTCAAAGCTCACTTTGCATGGGCATGGTAAAGCTCAACTATGAATCAGGGTGATGAATTAGTTTCACTTTCAATAGCTAATCTACAGCCTTATACTCTCCATATTCCAACTTATACTGAACATAATGGAACATTTTCAAGTCAGAGTCTTGATATAGAGGGAGTACTTGGCATGTTTGATTAAACAAAGACTGCAAAGCCTGGAGTAAATATGATTCTTCTATTGTTTTTAAGTAGACTACTGAATTTTTGAGTGGAAGCCTGAACCAAAGTATAGTTTTGTATCACCTCACTGTGATGTTGGTGCACTTGCCCTCCTCCTTCATTTTATTTTTGATCAGAAGAATGTTGCTGACAAAACTTTACTAACTGATTTCTCAGACACTTGCAGCTGTATCCACTCAATATCCAACATCAGTCATCAAGTGACTCTCAATTCTTACCAATCCAGATGCCATTGACTTCATTTCCAGATGGCCAAAAGCATTTAAAGCACAGATTACTCAAAAAGCCCAAGATCATGCAATCAGTTCAAACTTCAATGAGTCTTCAACACAAAATGCATTCACAGCTCTGAGTGAGCAAATGAAAAGCTTAATTAACCTTACTGAGAGTTTACAAGCTCAGTTATCCTCTATCTCATGTTGCGCAAAACAATTCTCACCATCAAAAAAGACAAGCATACCAACACTAGAATTCTATTCAACAGTGACTCCTATTGACATCAAACCTTCTTCACAACATCATATACTAGATGGCATACCAATACTATCCCAGTGCTCACCCACTTGCACAAGCAGAACTATGAGTATGAGTGAAGCACTCACACTCCAGGCATTATCGCAACTTGTTGCATACTCACCTACCTATACAAGCAGAATTACAAGTACAAGTGAAGCACTCACACCTCAGGCATCATCACTACTTGTGGCACCTGTCTCTCATGCATTAGAAGATCTGAGCTCATCATGTCAACATCCATTTCCATCAGCTCCAAATACTCCTATGCCCATGTTGTCTGCCAGCTGACCTTTGAGTTGTACTGGATCTAGACCATCAAGTTGCACAATGTCAAGGGCATTGATATTATCACCTATAGTTGAAACTCATGATGGAACAACGTATCACATTCTTCCATTGACACCCATTACAGATGTCACCCAACCTGTGTCTCGCACTTTTCATGACTTGATTCTTCCACAACTGACAGCTTTTCAAAGGCCTAAACAATCTCTTTATGCAGTAGCATTCCCAATTTTTGATACTCAGACATGTGCTTGGCAGCATATGTTTGATCAAGTCAAGGACCCACTTGCGTTGTGGGATGCATATGCACCAAAATTGCTGAAGGATTATACTTCTGTCAAGGATTTATGGCAGGCCTGGGAGGAGAGTTTCTATATCACAGATATTGGTAGAATGCTGGCACTGCACCTTGTTGATGATTGTTGGAGCAGTCTGAAAAACCAGACAACAGGAAAGGGCAAACTACCAGCCTGGAGACCACAAAGGGGTAACACAGTAAATAGTTTCTTCTGCTCATTGACCTTATTATCTGACAAGGAACCAAGGCTCAAAAAATCTGATCAAATTTTTACTTTTTCATTCAATGCATCAAAGCACACTAGAAAGAGGTCTGAGGAAGCTGTTTCTTATTTTGACAATCTTTGTCAATGCTCAGTAGACATAAATACTTCTACTTTGTCTATTAATCAGCTCTGTGCAACCTTACAAGAGCCTCAGAAACGCAAATGGGTGGAAAAAGACACTTTATAATAAAGTTAAATTTGATTGTATGCATGTAAACTATACAATAAAGCAATCAAACAATTGAATAGTCAAGTAAGTAAAGCTGGCTTGATAGGAGTTGATGTCAGTGTGAATAGAGTAGTGTCAATGTTAGTTGAGGTGCCGCTAGTAGCCACTAGATGTCAAAGGCTCAAAATTGTCAAGCAAGAGCTCAAAATTGTCGAGGGCTCACAATGGGAATGTCAGTGTGAAAGAGCAGTTTTGAGGTGCTGCTAGTGGCTGCTGTGTCAAGGGCTCAAGTTGGAAATGGGAATTGTAAAGAGTCAACAGTGCAAAGAAATGATGTTAGCAGGATAAGAATAGAGCATAAGGAAAAAACATACTGAAATGGCCTCAACCAACCTCATCAGTACAAAGCTGTGCATACCTCTCAAAATCCCTGTTTGAGGCTTGCAATGATGCCACTGTTTGAGGCTTGAAAATCCCTGTGCCAATACCTCTCAAAATCCCTCTTCAAGGCTTGCAACAATGCCAAGGCCACTTATGAATGCCTTGAGAGCATGTCATGGCCAGAAATCTCTTTTCTGGCCTGCCTTTCTTGGAAAGAAAAGTGTGAATTAAAGTGTGATTCAACACCTAAAAAGTGTGAATTATATCTTTGAAGAGTGTGAATTGGCGTGACCACACACCAAAAAAGTGTGAATAGCAGAAAACTATTGTGAATAGCCAGAAAACATTTTGGGATCAAAGGCGTAATTTGGCACTGCACATCCAATTCACAGTTCACAGTCAGAGTTTGAATCACACTCGTTTGCCTGAGACCTCTGGTGTCATATCTGGGACAAGATCCAAAGTTTTGAAAAGAAAAAAAAATCAAAAATTGATGCAGGCTTACAAGGCTTGCTTTACACACTTGATAATGACTTCCAAAAATTCAAGTGCAGTTTAAATTTAATTTTGATATATACACCACAAAAAATCCTGTTACAAGCTCTTCAGAAGCACTTTACTAGTTACTGCAAAAATTCAGCCAGATACCAATCTTCTATCTTACATTTATCAAATATTTTCAAGCTGAGCATTAACTGTAAAATGACAGAAACTCAAGTTACACACTTATATTTGTGTTAGGTTCTGCTGAATCTTGAGGCTTCTAGACGAGCAGTCATTCTTACAACGTGGACCTGATGTCAACTATATACATGGGCAATGATTTTGATGAGTCAGGTGAACTTCAGAATAGCTCCAGGGCTGGATGACAAAGTTATGAACTGCTGAAAGTTCAAGGTTGCAGGACAAAATCTACATAAATTGAGGGTGTCAGGGATAAGTACAGATAAAAGGCATTTGAGTTAAGAATGAGCAGTTGAGTTAAGAACAGAGTTTGAGATGAAGTCAAAGATGAACAGAGTTGGACAGAGTTGATAGATATAGGAAATGACACAAGGAAACAGTCAAGAAGCAGGGTAACAAAGTTCAGACTTGAGTAATTCAAGCAACAGAGTTCATGTAATCCAAGTAATGTTCAGACAATATAGTCACTAGCTATGAGTCAAATAATCTGGCTGTTTCTAGCACCTGGCCTAAAGCTTCTTGCCAAGTAACATGACTAATCAAGCAGAGGTTCTTTCAAAAGACATACTATGCAGTAGTATTCACTGAGAATACAGAGGATGGAGGGAATCATAAGAAAATAAAATTAGTGAGTCCGGGAGTCTTTGATTTGACCGTGAGAAATAACTTAAGTGGACATCCATAAATGGTCACTCCATCTTGCCCCAAAAGGTCACTAGCTTTATTAGTGACTATATATGGACACATCAAATTTAGTGACCATATATAGTCACTAATTTGTCCCAGGTATGACACCTGAGCCCCATAACATCCTTTGTAATGTCTCTGTCTTTCCAATCTAAATCTTTTCTTCGCGTGAAAATAACACAGATAGACTACACTCTTATCCAGCCCGGATCCTTGGACAACTCTTTGCTCCCACTCGTTCCTGTCATCAGGATTTTTGGATCTTCTTCCGCTGGAGAAAGGACTTGCCTCTACGTACACCAGGTTTACCCTTACTTCTTCATAGAATATCATGGCAAACTGACGGCCAATCATGGTGTGCAAATTTGCGACACAGAGTGTCTTTGAAATTCTGACCTCCCCTTAGTGAATCGCTATATTCTTAAACTAAAGAAGTCTTTGAACCACGCTATCGCTCTGTCCTTAAAACGCGATCCCTTGTCACCTAATAAACAATACATCCGCGCGGTTCTGCTTGTCAAGGGTATTCACTTTTACGGGTTCCATTCCTCCTATAGCCCGTTTCTCAAAATCTACTTTGTTGATCCTGGTCATGTCCGTCGAGCGGTCGCCCTTCTGCAGTCGGGAATTGTCATGGGCACTAAATTTCTCGTCTTTGAAAGCCATCTCTCTTTCGTCTTGCAATTTATGTGCGATTTTGGCCTTTATGGTTGCGGCTGGATTGATGTGGAGAATGTCTTACAGCGAGACATACACAGTACGTTGGAGGGGGATTTCGCTGATCCAAAACTCAGCAAACAGTCTTTCAATCCATCGCCATATTTGCGTCAAACTCGTATGCCTATTGAAGCTGATGCCATCGCTCCTAGCATTCTCAATAGGCAAAGCATCTCTGCTCGAAAAATACACCATCAGCTTCGGATACCTGCTGAACCTCTGCCTGCAGAACCTCTTATCGTTAGTGTGCGTGAGCTTTGGGATGATGAACGAAGTAGGCGAATGAATCTTGGCCTAGGACCCACACCGTCAATACCTATAGATCCCAGTGAATCGGCGAGAGATTCTGGATGTGATTGGGTTGCAGAAGCGGAATACTGGGTTCAAATTCGAGAAAAAATAGAAGCGGATAGGGAAGCGCATCCCTCTCCACCATCTACAATCAATGAGTGGGATAATTGGGTGATGACCACATTTGAAAGTATTGAAGCACTTTGGGAGGAGAAGTGGAGGGTGTGGAAGCCTTCAAGTCAACAATACCGAGAAGCGGATGCTATTCTTACCCGCATTGCTTCTTCCGTGACAAACGATATTTCTCGGTTGGAATGGGATGCTCCGGACGAAATAACCGACCATGAAGACATCGAAGCCATTGATGTCGATGTTCCGAAGCTTAAACAAGAACTCAATAAGCTGATGAACCCCGAAAAATGGGGGGAATCTGACACAGAGGAGCCAAATGCTGGTTTGGAAGAAAGCGAAGATGAGCCGCACCAGGAGGAAGATGTCCAGGAAGTGGAATGCGAAGTTTCTTATACTGCTGTGTAAGGTCTCCATGAGTCTTTCCACATGGATGCTGAGAATTGTACTAGTTCTTCCGATCCGTTTGAACTTCCAGACCACAGCTCGACCCAGCTATCGCCCCCTGGAGTAGAATTTAGATTATCTACGTAGGTATCCATTTTCTGGACAAACTCCTCCTTAACAGCTCTCTAGTCCCCCTGAACGGTTGAACAACATGCGTGTTGTGCATTCTCCCACTACCCCGACGCGGTTTGTTGCTATCTTCATTTATGTCATGTCCATAAGTTGACATCTGTACAGAATTCACCGGGTTGTCAGTTCATTGTGGCCCTTTGAGCTCGATCATCATTCTGCACCCATAGCAATTTCGAAGGCTCAGTCAGATCTAGAAGTGGATCACCGGCTCAAGTCAGTAATTTGCATCTCAACAAGCACCCCGAATCAAAAACTGACAATCGTTTCAGGTCTATAGAACTATGCAACTGCTCCTCCGGACAGAAACAGGAAGCTGTATCTTCTGGCACCTCTTGTTCCTCCCTCAGGTCACATTGCTTAAGTGACAGTCACTGTCGTCCCGTTGGCATGACGATGAAGCTCTTGAAGGAGTCGTACACCGTTCCATATACGGAACAAGCAAGCTCGAATCGATACAAGTATTCATTGGCGCCCCCATCGCTTGCTATCCTTCGTGGTACCATGGATGACCATGGGCTCCAGTCAAAGCTCTATCGGCCTCCATACTATTCATCGTTGCTTGACATACCTGAACGGCCAAAAGAGTACGCAGGCCTAGTATACCACCTCAAAGGAGGGCATGGTATTACATATCTTGATGCATGGGATTACGACGGGAACGGCGATACATTTGATGCATTGCATCTATCATTACACGCTCTTGGTGGGTGGGAGTATTCAAGTTCACCCCCAAGTAATAAGGAAATAAGAAGGTGGCTCGTCGAAGATGAGGCTACTTGTAGCATAAACATGAAACCGAGGTCTCAGGTAGAGCTTGTTACATTCCTCATAGTAATTGCAGCACTCATGATCTTCTAGATTCAAGGGGCGACGCCAGCAAACATCTACGGACTTAAAGACACGCCTGGTTCCAAGTTGCTTGCGAAAAACCATCCTCGTGTGCGTCAGACGATGAGCATTCTAGGACTGGAAGTTTTCGGTGAGTGCACTGTGGACATCCTTGAAGTGAAAAGTCGGCGCTTATAATAGTAGCTCCTACGTGCGAAGGTAAAACACCTAATGTAGAAATCGATCCGATCGCAGCCCTATCCCTTGTGCACCAAACAACTGAGGATTCCCCTCCCTACAGAGTAACCATTCTCATTCAAAGTCGACCCCATGATCGAGCCTTTAGCCATGAAGGAGTGGTAGAACCTGCAGACAGTGAAATAGATCTTATTAACAGAGCAATCGATATCGTCGGTGCTCTTGATCCGGATATTGTCACTGGATGGGACATCCAGAGAGGTTCCTGGGGTTATCTAAATGCCCGATCTAAATATCATGGTTGAATTTTTCCTCTTTGTCCTAACGACTCTGACGTGATTGTCTGGTAGGATTCGATCTCTCTGATCTAGTTTCCAGAGCACCTTCACTACGTGTTACAAGTTCAAACCAATGGGAATCACGTCACACCTCCACATTTCGAGTCGCTGGCAGGCATGTCTTGAACATGTGGAGACTCATGCGTTCTGAGTGCAACCTGACAAGCTACTCTCTTGAAAATGTCATTTTCAACTTGCTTCATAGAAGGTCAGGTTATACAAACGTAACACCCAGTCAAGTCTTCCTCATATGGCCCAAGGGTCCCGTTTTATTCGAACGCCACCATGTCTGCGTGGTATCATAGCAAGATCCATAGCCATCAAAATAGACTATTACAGTATCTCGCAACACGAACACTTGCACTCCTAGAAATCGTGAACGTCACTGATTTGATTACGAAGACTGCGTAGGCACAACTACTTCAACGCCTTGAATGTCGACTGAAAAGGGCTTCATAGGGAATTTGCCCGTGTCTTTGGCGTGGACTTCTTTTCTGTGATAAGTCGGGGCTCTCAGTTCAAAGTGGAATCATTTATGTTTCGAATTGCTAAACCAGAAAGCTTCGTGTTACTCTCCCCGAGTAGGCAAGATGTAGGTTTTCTTATACTTACTTCTTCAATATCTAATTTCCCTTAGGTTGGAAGACAAAATGCTGCAGAGTGCATGCCACTCATTATGGAGCCTGCCTCCTCGTTTTACTCGAGTCCTCTTGTAGTACTTGACTTCCAATCTCTCTATCCTTCTATTATGATCGCCTACAACTACTGTTATTCGACTTGCCTTGGACGTGTCAAGGACTTCCAAGGGCGTAATAAGTTTGGTGTCGTTGATCTTGAGCTTCCTCCCGGGCTTCTAGCGTCTCTCTCGGGGCATATTCAAGGTACATCCTTCTTCCTTCTAACGGTGCTACTCGTTCGATATAGTTGTCCCAGTCGCTCCCAACGGCATGATCTACGTGAAACGCGACGTTCGAAAAGGCCTTCTGGGCCGGATGTTGATCGAGCTCCTTGGAACCAGAGTGATGGTCAAACAAGCAATGAAGAGTGTGACGAACGACAAGGTACAACTATTCATGTTCCTGGTATCCATCTTTATTCCAAAACAGGTACTGCGACGGGTACTTGACGCGCGGCAGCTTGGTCTAAAGTATATTGCCAACGTCACCTATGGGTACACCAGTGCTACGTTTTCTGGCCGTATGCCTGCTGTCGAGATCGCAGACAGCATAGTGCAGAGCGGGCGGGAAACGCTGGAAAAGGTACGTTGCATGACATGTCGAGCAATTCCTTCTCATACGCGAGATTGGAGGCCATAATGCTCATAAACTCCACGAAAAAATGGGGAGCGGAGGTGTGTATATGCAATATCGGAGTTGAGTTGGATGACTGATCTGAGTCAAATGAGTAGGTGGTTTATGGTGACACGGATAGCATTTTTGCGTGCGTTTCTTCCGAATAGCGCCAAACTTTCCCCTTGTTCATGTTGCGGAAAGATATCTACGGGGAAAGACAAAGGAGCAAGCTTTTCGCATTGGACAAGACATAGCAGATACCATTACCGCTTTGAATCCTGCACCTATAAAGCTGAAATTTGAGAAGGTATCTGACCTGTTACCAGCCCTTGTCCGTCCGTAAGCTAACGATTCAAAAAGGTATTCTATCCATGCATGCTCATGGCCAAAAAGCGATACGTTGGTTTCAAGTATGAAAATGTAGATGACAGAGATCCCATTTTTGACGCCAAGGGGATTGAAACTGTTCGTCGAGATGGAATTCCTGCGCAACGAAAGATGGTTGAAGTGTCTCTCAAGTAAGGATAACCGCTATCCTTCCCCTCTGTATTCAAATAACTCCAACAGAATACTTTTTCGATCACAGGACCTCAGTGCAGTAAAAGAGTATTGTTGTAGGTCCTGGACAAAACTGCTACAAAACAAGGTCTCGGTCCAGGATTTTATCTTCGCCAAGGAAGTCAGAATGGGGACCTACAGGTTATCATTGATAATGCTGTTTCCTCTCGCCTTATTAACTGCGAACTTCAGTGACCAAGGTCCGCCGCCACCGGGAGTTATGGTCGCAGCCAAACGTATGTTGGAAGATCCTACGAACGAACCTCAATACGCGGAACGCGTGCCATATGTAATCATCAGAGGCCCACCTGGTGCCAGACTAGTCGATAGGGCAGCGGATCCGCTGGAACTGCTAAATGACAGGTATTTCAATTCTTGTTCATCTCGTTGTCTTCTGACCTTTTTCCAGTCGAATGCAGTTAGACGCTATGTATTACATCACCAGAGTTCTGATTCCGCCTCTAGAACGAATATTTAACCTGGTGGGAGCAGACGTGAGAACATGGTTTGATGAAATGCCAAAACCGCATCATCTCGACTCAACGATCTCCCCTACGAAGACCAGAGTAACAATTGAGACCGATGATTGCTTGAATATAGAAGAACACTTCTCCAGTTCTCAGTGCTTGGTCTGTGGAGATCCAGCTTCGCAAGGTTCTATGCGTTTTTTCAGAGGGAAATTAGCTCAACCATTCATCAGGCTTATGTGACGAATGCTACTTTGTTACTCCTCAACAAACTATTGCAACATTGAGTAGTCGCGTTCAAGTCAATGAGCAAAGAATCAAAGCCGCTCAACAGGTATGCGCAACGTGCTGCCGTTCCGTGATAACCGAGCCGGTTCTTTGCGAATCGCTCGACTGCCCATGGATGTATTCCAGAAAGCGAGAACAGAACAACAAAAAGTTTCTGGAAATAGTTGCAGATATCATCGAGGACTTGAGCGAGAACGTTTCCGAGACTACTCACAGCAGTCAAACCAACGAATGTGAAGAAATAGATGATTCATCCTGTTTTACTTATCAAACGCCAGAATCTTGAGTATTTACACTATATACAAAATCGAGCACAGGGTGAACGAGTCTCAAACATGTCATGCATGATCAAGCCATTTGATATGCTCCCTGTGGTGGCGGGACGGGAGACAGTGGAGCAGATGCCAAGGGTCTTGAGTTATTGGTTGGACGTTCTTCATCGACGGTCTGATAGCCTTCCCTACCACCGGATGTGAATCCCCCTGGCATTGACCAGACTGTTTGGTAATTAGTTCAATCCAGCTGCCGTCAAATGTTGAATCATACTAGTAGGACCATTAAGGTCTGATCCTCTAAGCCCATTAAAGGCTGCCCCACGGTGACGCAGGTTAAGGCCAAAAGCGAAGAAAGTTGGTATCTGAAGAGGCATGAAATGGCAACCAGACGACTCTTTTAAGTGTTACCTTGAGTAGCAAAATTAATATGGACAAAAACTTGATGAAACCGTTTTGTTTATTTATGGACATCCACACTATATCGAAAACAACTGACACTCCGACAAAACCAGTGAACTAAGTGTGAAGATAGGCAGCTTTCACAGTGACGATGGACAAACAACTTACGATTCGCAACGACTGAATTGCTTCCGTATTTTCTTGTGAATACATGCCAAAAAGAAAAATGGCCAAGTTATAGGAGGGGGAAATGAAAGGGCTGACGGCGAAAGATAGAACCTAGAGCGATCTGATGAGTGGGTCGGTACAGCTCAGCGTAGAAAGGAAGGACCGTTTCTGCAAGAACAAGCTTAGAAGGATCAAGACCTTGGACAAAATCCATGTAATGCACTTCAAGTGGTGTAGTGACTAAAAACTAACAAAGTTGATTCAATGATTGCTCGGCTGGCCTATTTACGTAATATTGGTGTCTTGAACCTCCATCATGAGTTTTGACACAAATTTTCCTGCTGATACCGTTGAATTCTGTCCCCATCCAAATGCTTCAGACATAGTCGTCTGTGGAACCTATAAACTGGAAACAAGCTCCACTGTACTTGCCGAATCCTTGGCTTCACAACCGCGACGTGGCCAGTGTCTGGTTCTGCAACTCGATAGTTCATTGACAAGAGGGTTGTAAGAGATTGCCATATACCTGTTTTCTATCGGCACCAATTCTATATGTTAGCAAACACGTCCAGTCTATTGACTTGCCTGCTGTTTTGGACATGAAGTGGTATCTAATATTATTGGTGCAATGGAAAATGATTGTAATAACATCAGACTAAAGGTCTCACAGATCGGCCTCCACAAATCCCATGCTGGGCATTGCTGACTCGGAGGGCAGCATCACTATACACGAATTGCAAGCAGATGAAGTACCAATATCAATTTGAATCAACCCAAAAATACTTACTTGGACCTAATTTTAGAAACTGCTGAAGCAAGTCGATAGCATTCGTTGCGCCTCAACGGATACCCTATGTTTGTCATTGGATTGGTCGAATCGTAGAACTGCAGGAATGTAGGGCTTAGGATATATGCAGGCCTCCTACTTACCTTCTTTTTCTAAGTGCGTTAGGTTCTCTTGTTGCCTCTCTCTCAAACGGCTCGCTTTGCTTACTTTCCCCCTCTGAATCGGGGCTTTTGTTGTGCAATTCATGGCATGCACATGACTTTGAGCCTTGGATTGCTGCGTGGGATTATTGGAATACAAACATCATCTATTCAGGTAGACTAGCTTGCGTTTTTGTTACTGAACAAAATCCACACATCTAGCTTCAAATTCTAGGTGGTGACGATCTAAAATTGCGGGCCTGGGATACCCGTCAAGGGTTCTCTCAATCTATTTTCACCAATAAATGGTATCTTTATTATTTACACGTTCGATGCCTAGCTTGAACGTGCTTCTAGTTTTGATGCAGGTGTAACTTCGATTCAAAGCCACCCTCACCTCGAGAACCTTATCGCAGTCGGAAGGTGAGGAAATTACATCGAGCGGCATTGACTAGAAGTGACGTCTCAAAGTTATGACAATACCGTTCGGCTCTTCGATCCCAGAAAACCCTTGACTCCATTGACAAACATAGATGTTGGCGGAGGTGCATGGCGTGTCAAATGGCATCCTTCTTGGGATCGAAAGGGAGATTTACTCGTCGCATGTATGCACGATGGAGTGAAAATCATTCACTTCAATCTCGACGATTTGACTAGCCAGGGTCATGTCACGAGGCACTTTACGGAACATAAATCCATGGCTTATGGTGTAGACTGGTCTTTTGATTCGTCACATGTGCAAAACACCATCATAGGAAGCTGTTCCTTTTATGATCACGTATTCTATCTCTGGAGCGGCTGATGCTAAATGTCTCTGATCAGGGTATGCTTGACGGAGGGGTATCTATAACATTAGTCAGGTCCTTAACGAGGGAGTAAATGGAATATTTGTTGCACTAGAATCGCGATGTTTCCTTTCCTTGCAGAAACCGGTCCTTGGTCTATTGAGTATGAACGACAATGTCCAGCGAGATAAACCACGGAGAGTATTGGGTCGATGGATTGCTGCTGTCACCAGGGTAGAGATTGATATGACGAAAGCAAGCCTGTCGAAATTATAATTTGGAGATTGAAGTGAAAGAAAGAAAAACAACTAACTGTTCGATTGAACGCGCCATTCTCCTACGTGTTCTGAACAAAGCATCTGGGAGGCACGCACGGATCGCCCTTGGGAGGACATATAACGCCATTTCTCCCCTCCTGTGACCATTTTCGACCCATATACTACTTCCACACATTAGGCTACCGACAAGTATACAACCAAGAGGACCATCCCAGAAATCATGAGAAATCCAGGGAAAAAGACGAGCCAGAACAAGTGAACGGGTGACACACACTGAAAACCAGTACAAGCTCACAAAACTAGATAAGAAAGTTGCGCTTCGCACGGCTCCAAAGAGGGTAGTGAGTGCTCTACGTGCGTCGAGTAGAGTGCGAGGACGAGTGAGAAGAATGGGAATGAAATGAGTCTGAAAATCGTTCAGGTTAATCGTAATAGACGAGAAAGGAAGGTCAAAACGAACCGGCAAATATATAACAATCGCTTCCAGGAAAGCCAAAACACCACGAATAAGAGAGTTTGCTGTACAACTTCCTTCCAGGCCGAAACCTGAGCCAGTGGATCCGTGGACTATCTCGCAAGGGATCCCACCAACTCCAGGACGATTCTTGACGCCAAGAGACTTCCACGCGGCGTCAGCCACCACTCCTCCATAAGCCGGGACCAGCGTAGGGTCTCCCCACGATGCATTATAACCTAGTTCCCGAGAAAGTCCGGTAAGGACAGCGGAATTAATTGCAGAGCCCCTGATGTATGACCACCTTCCTTCTCGTAGCAGCTGCAAAGTGTGAATGACTCGATTATCTAGATTGGCCAGGGTAGCTATCCACTTGACATAAGACTTTGGAAGCCTAGATGATGTTAAAGAGCTGTCAACAAATGTACCACGCAGACACACCGTTCGGGTTCGTAAAAAAAGCACCACATGATCCTAGCCAGGGATTCAACAAAATGTCAGACCAATGACATGATGATTTACCTAGCGCTGCAAGCCCAGAAAACAAATCCATCTATCCGGGACGTCAAGGTCGTAGCTGCATCTGCGCATTTTTCCTGCGGTGCTCTGGTTACGGCGAGCGTAGTACCAACGTCTTTAATGGATGTTGACTTTCGTATATAGTACTGAAGTAATGAGTCTGCTGCACGAACAAGTAGCAAAAGAGTAAGATCGAGAGTATCCGAGGTCCGAATTTTGGATTTCGGAGTCGATGTCGGTGGCGCTAAGGGCAGAGGGACTGTAGCTGAAGAAACCAACTTGTCACGTAGGCGGTAAGAACGTCGTCTTCCTGCTTGTAAAAGGAGTATTCCGAACGAGGACGAAACCATGTTAACAATAAATGTTTTCCTGGAAGGTGAGAGACTTGTAAAGGATGACCTATGTTCTGATGATACTTCAAGGTGTTCGTGCACGCTGTCATGGGCGGCCCAGAGTTCGCGAAGAACAAGCCCACCTCCAACCGACAGTGTCATGGCAGACGCAAAGCCATCAAGGCCCAGTTCCCTTTGCAGAACTCGTATAAGAGCTTGGAGGTCTGTTTTACGAGATTTGCCAGTCAGAAATGGGGTGATAAAGGGAAGGAGCGAAGGTCCTAAGGAGAGGGAAAGGGAGAGAGCGTATGTCCTGAGGGCTGCTTGGACTGGGTGACTGTAGAACCACGACCTGAAATTCATAATTCCATCCACTACGGTAGCACGAGACTCCCCTTCGAAAGTTCAAATCACATGTGATAAGTTTGGCGCAGTAAACAATGCGAATAAACTAGTGCTTCCCATCAACATAACTCCAGAAGTCCATGCCACCCGCCGACAACCCACTTCCTGGTGTCTCCAGTACATGAAGAAGCCCTGCCTGTCGAAGTATATCCATGAAGCTGGCACGAGATTCTGGGTATATGAAGGAGTGCAACAGCTCGTCGCCCTGTGTACAGAACTAAGTAAAGCACGAATTCAAATGCCTCGCAACATACATGTAGACGCAGGACTGGTATAAGATGTTCTTTTAACGGAGTTGGCGACTGTTTTGCAGTGACATCAGCCGCACGATATGTTATATCGCCTGCCAGTTCAATGTGCGGGGCTTTTCGCTGATTCATCTCACCCAACCGTCCTTCGAGTAACCACTGTTTCCACAATTCAAGCTTTCGACCATCTCGACCAAGATCTTTCATGAGCGAACAACACTTCTGCCAGTTTCCTTCGACATCTTCCGTCAGCCAACCCAGATTAACATCCGGAATGTTGTGCCGCACATCACGTTGAAGAGTTTTGGCGAGAGGAGAGAAGGAGGATACAGCTGACTGATGATACCACATTGTCTTGATCGAAACGCTGGATGTACTCTCGCCTTCAGATTCATGCTGAGGTGATATCCCAAGTCCGGCTGGCCTCATCATGAGCCTAATCCATCGTCGCCTACGCACCCAACCGCCAGCACTCAATGAGCCAACTTCTGCGCTCCATTTATGGGCGCGGAACATCCAATTGTATTCAAAGCCATCGTGCTGGACTTCTCCAGCGTCGGAGCGCATGTCAATCATCCAACACTTGGATACCCATCTCCAAGTACCGTCTGGTAAAGGATAGTCTTCCAACGAAATGCTCGCTTGCTTTGATGAGTGAAACGTATTAGGTATAGTGAATGGAGGAGGATCAAAAGGAAGCAAGCTACGTTGTGAGTAGTAGGGAATAGAAAACAAGGTTACACTGATTAATTGTCAAATACACAGTAATATCTCCAAACAATTTTCACTCACCCCCTTTGATTTTCATATACGACAGCCCATTTATACTTGTCAGTAAATGAGTCGGAGTTGCCCAAAGAGGCAGAGTGGAGAGATATTGAACTAGAACTCGAGGGGGCTTGAACAGGCTCAGTGATATGTTGAGAAGGGAACGATGGGGTCTTGGACTGAGACCGAGATTTGAGGGAAAGAACCGAGACGACGCGTTGGGACTTAACAGTTCTTACGCGCTTGGGAGCGGCATCGGCAGTGGCGGCATCGTCAGCATTGGAGGTTAGGGGGGGCGGTAATGGATCTGAGAACATAATTAATGTATGGACATATAGCACACGTGACATTTGAGTTCTCTAATAAATCTCGGCAATATCCGACATTGTGGCGAATTTTTTTGGGTATCTTCGTCGTCGTCATATTCGCTTGTTCAGGTGCGCAGATTATCCCTTCTAAGCTGACGGCAGATGGTGTCTTAATTGATCTCCAGATTCGCTGCCGCCTCTCATTCCTTATGAGACTTGCTCTCTTGTTACGGCAAAGGCATCGCCTCATGCAATTTGACCCCACTAGAAGCATCATCTCCTCCTCAGCAGCTCATTCAAATAAGCGACCCCTTTTGCAACAATTTGTCGCCCAGCTGAAGCCTGAATCTTCCAAAGTGCCTCGTATCGGTACCCCCGATACTTCGTCTTCCTTTTCACATTCACGAAAAGCGAAAGGTTACAAGGATTCCCACTCTGCCTTATCTATGGCACCACATCCATCTACGCGGCAAGGACATCGTGGCTCTCGCCCCCACCCCACTGCATCAAGTTCTTCGTCTCGGCCCTCCAAAAAACGAGGAGGCCCAAAGTCGACGTTGATCAGGACACTTGATGGCCCCATACACGATGAAGAGCACATTCGACATACATTTTATACGTCTCCTGTAAAGCCTATACATGAAGCAACTCCGAAATCCAGTTTGGGAAATGTCGCCCAAGTTACTTGTGACAAGATGCCCACATACAAATCTGTACAAGGACATGTGTCTGATGAAACAACTGGCCAACCGATTCAAATCTGGCGGTTAGTTAGATCCATATGCTGTCCATCACATACATATAATCTCTTTTGTCTGTCATGGTAGGACAACTGTTACGCTGCATTTGGAAACGCCGATCATTGGAACAGGGGACAACTCCTCAAAAAAGGAATCAGAAAGGCTTGCAGCTCTTTCCGTTGTTTATCAATTACACACGCTCGGCCTAGTAAGCCTTTTCCACACTTGAGGAATACCCTATTCAGTGACCTATCTAGCTTGATAACCTTGCAAAACTGCGGCCCAAAAAAGTCGGGCAGAACGAAGCAATGCTTTCTAATGGTGATGTCGTGCACTACGAGCAAGCACGGAATTTCATGGATTATTACTGTCGACGATACAACTTTGGTAAACCTGACATAACCTTTCAAGAAACGCGTAAAAGTGGAGGTTGGGAGGCCATTATGACCGTCGGAGGCAGGAGAATTGGACTTGGATCCGCTACTACCAAGAAAAGCGCACAGATCTCATGTTACCTCGATGTGACGCAGTATTTGGAAAGTTGCGATGGGGAACTTTGGAAAACATTTGTCGAGGCAGCCAAATCTGGCGCAGACCTTGGTCTAGCTCCAAAGGTCTATTTCCAAATGAGCGATAGGCTTGACGATGAACTTCGTGATCTGAATGCGGACATAAAGAAGAGCAAACTGTATCGGAATCGGCCAGCTGTTGTATCTCTGAAAACTTCGGACACTGGGGTCGCCGTTGCTCCTCTCTTTCCGTTACGCAGGTATAACCAAGAGATCATGGCAGCCAAGTCCGAGAGACTACTTACCCGCTATCAAGATTACCTCGCCAATCCAGCAATGGAACGAATGCGGAATTCAAGGATGTCACTACCTGTTTTCACACGTGCAGACACTATCGTCGATCATATCCGTGATAATGAAGTCACTATCTGTATGGCTGCTACAGGTTCTGGCAAAACAACACAAATTCCCCAGCTTATCTTAGATTCATTTATTCAAAGTGGGAATGGGGCTTTCTGCAACATCGTCTGTACGCAACCTCGCCGTCTAGCAGCAATCAGTGTTGCGGATCGTGTAGCAAAAGAAAGAGGCGAAACATTAGGGAATTCGGTTGGATATCAAGTCCGATTTGATGCCAAATTACCGGAGGAACGTGGTTGTATCACATTCTGCACCACAGGCGTGTTCTTAAAACGACTTCAGACTGCCCTATCTGGTGGGGTCTACCACGAGAGCCGTATTCTTGACGACGTAACCCATATCATTGTTGACGAAGTTCATGAACGTGATGTTGACACGGACCTCTTACTTGTTGTGCTCAAGCGGCTTCTAGCAGATAGAAAGGCGAGAAACAAACCATTGAAAATCATCCTCATGAGCGCTACAATTGATCCGACATTGTTCCAAAACTATTTCCTGGATGACAACGGTCACCCCGCGAAAGTCATCGAAATTCCGGGACGGTCTTTTCCAGTCACAAAGTATTTCTTGGATGACTTCGTTCCAAAACTTTTGCAAGGACCGAGCAAGTGGATCGCTCAGCAAGATTCTGTCATAAAATACTTGAACCAGGAACTTGGACCAGCTGCCGCAGCGTTGGGAGTGCCACCTTCCCGCAGCAGAACGGACGGAGACACCATTGAGCTTCCTTATCCTATGATTGCCGCGACAATATCCCATGTCCTGCAGTCCTCTGATGACGGACACGTCCTGGTCTTCCTCCCTGGTTGGGATGACATCGTCGCTGTGCAGCGCGCATTACAAACCCCGCAGGGACCCTTGGGTATAAGATTCACCGACTCATCGAAATTTTCTCTTCACTTGCTACACTCGACAATCCCCCTCGCTGAGCAACAGGTCATTTTTGAACCCCCACCTTCGGGTGTACGTCGCATTATCCTGGCGACCAACATAGCTGAAACCTCAGTTACAATCCCTGATGTTGTCTACGTTGTAGACACTGCGAAGGTCAAAGAACAGCGGTATGATCCTGAGCGTCACATGTCGTCACTTGTGTCCGCTTGGGTAGGTTCATCAAACCTGAACCAACGAGCAGGGCGAGCAGGTCGCCATCGATCGGGCGAATATTATGGTATCCTAAGTCGTGCACATTCAGAAACTCTAAACCCTTACCAAACGGTTGAAATGAAAAGAGTGGATCTGAGCAACGTTGTGATGCATGTGAAGGCTCTTAACTTCCCTGGTATGACTGTGGAGGAAGTACTGGCAGCCACCATCGAGGCACCTCTCCCAGAACGAGTCGCTGCGGCAATGAAGGATCTTCAGATGGTAGGAGCTCTCGACGGCGAGAAAAACCTCACATCATTGGGCCGTGTTCTCTTACAGCTACCGGTAGAAGCACAGATGGGTCGCTTGGTACTCTATGGAAGTTTCTTCCGCTGTCTAGATCAGGCCTTGACTCTGGCTGCTATTTTGACGAACCGAGATCCTTTCGTGTCGCCCATGCATCTCAAAACAATAGCCGCTGCCAAGAAGAATTCATGGTCTCCAAGCGAATTCAGGTCAGATGCCCTTGCCACCTTGCAAGCATACAATGCATGGTGGGCGTTACAGTCTCGTGGTGAATATGTTACAGCCAATAGGTTTTGTGTTGATAATTTCCTTGCAAAACCTACGCTCCTTATGATCCAAAAAATCAAGGGCCAACTTCTCCAGTCTTTGTACCATGCTGGTGTTATTGATGTCTCTGCAGGTGGCCTCATCGATGCCTCAAGTACACAGTACACCGTTCCACCTGAACTGAACGCGAATGGTGATTCGTTGCCTCTTTTGGCTGCCCTTATTTCTATCGCTTCTCAGCCTAAATTTGCAATACGCGTAGGAGACAGAACCTATCGTACATCA
Source organism: Termitomyces sp. T73sscA (assembly GCA_017657235.1). NCBI lineage: Eukaryota > Fungi > Basidiomycota > Agaricomycetes > Agaricales > Lyophyllaceae > Termitomyces > Termitomyces sp. T73sscA. The sequence goes on along the minus strand of JAGGAP010000120.1, from coordinate 47,570 downwards.
CAAGACAAGGTTGAAATAATTTATCTCTCCAGAGTATCTTATTGCTGACGCCTCGTTAGACGACCTTTATCCACCCATCAAGTGTCAATAACAGAAAGAGAGAAATCCCGACTCAAGAGTCGGGTGCTTCTGGCGAAAAACAGTTATATGCCTTCACAGAAAAACGTCAAAACATATCGACAGGCTCTACAAACCCACAGACTTTCCTTGTCACAACTACTCGTCTGGATCCCATGACCTACATGCTTTTTGGCGCGTACAAACTTCAAGTGACAGAACGTGGTCTCGAATGCGATAACTGGTTACCTATTGTCGGCAATCTTGATGCGTTAGACGATGTATCACATCTGAAGACACTAATCGAGGCATGTATGCTTAGAGTATTTGAGGGTATTACGATGGGAAGAAGACATCGTCGAGGTAAGATACCGATTATGCCTCGAGAGGAAGCGGAGTGTGGCGACGAGGACGAAGACAGAGATTATTCTCTCTCGCGCGATGAAGTCAAGGAGTTGGACTTAATGACTCGAGACGTCGTGCGGATTCTTAATCGTTACAGTGATGAGCGAATGGCTTCTCAATCACGTCAAAATTCGCGTCCGGCGACACCGATGGACTCACCATCCGTACAATCTGTTCGTATACCTTCGGTTTCTGGATACTCGACTCCTACAATGGGGGGATCAATGTTCCACTCAAGGCCTGGCACTCCAAGCAGACTGAGAAATTTCTGATAAAAAGTCAATTATATCTTCTATACACCTTTTGCATTTCTGGCATTACATATGATATAAACATCGATTTTCTCGGATAGTGTAAGTTAATAACGTATGTTACCGTTAGTTATTTAGATGTACCTTTCGACTCTTTAATGAACAGCTCAAACATAAAATTGATGCAGTTGCAGAGCCACGTGGATCATGGATCGTGGATCACATAATTCAAGGCACTTCTAACTTACCAGGTTTGAACCACCTCGGTGTACTCCAGTATTTGAATTATCTTCTGATTGCTCTTCTTTCTTAAGCACTTTGGTTTTATAGGTGCCTCCTCTTCTTGCGACTCTTTCCTAAGGACCGGCGACGCGACGCTATGGCTACCAGCATGCGTGGGTTGACTCAAGTCTGTACTCTGCTTCAGTGGATGCTTGAGCAACTGATAAGGACTCAGTTCATAGCAGACATACGCGGTGCACGTGTGCGAGACTTGGAGGAGAAAAGGATCAATAAGGAGATGGCGAATATCAGGAAGAAATTCAAAGGTCTCTAGTTATCGATGTACTTGCGCCGCTACTTTGGAACTCAGAGATTTCCGCAGATGGCAACCTCGACGGTTACCAGAAGAAGAAGTGAGTTGTTTGACTTCTAGAAAGCATGTTGCTATTGACAGTCCAAATTGAGATATGTTGCAAAAATCATATTTACGTACATCTTGGGATACAAAGTAGATGTGGGCCATATGGAAGCTGTAAACCTCATTTCAAGTTCAAAATACAGCGAAAAGCAGATAGTAAGTCTTGTATTTGTCTGCAATACTCAAGCCTGATATTTCTCAGGGATACCTCGCAGTCACCTTGTTGATGCACGAGAATTCCGATTTCTTGCGGCTTGTAGTTAATTCTATTCGCAAAGATCTGGACGGAAACGCCGAGATTGACAATTGCTTGGCCCTACACGCGATTGCAAATGTTGGTGGTAGTGAGATGGCCGAAGCATTAGCGGATGATGTCCACCGTTTACTTATTTCTCCGTGTGTTGGAATATCCTCTCATCTTATCTCCTTTCTTACCTTGTGCTTAGGACTTCTCAAAAATTCGTTAAGAAAAAGGCAGCTCTTACACTACTTCGTCTTTATAGAAAACATGCTGATGTAATTCCTGCGGCTGAATGGGCCTTGAGGATTGTGTCTATCATGGACGACCCAGACCTGGTAACTTGTTTGTTTGTGCTTACATATACAAAAACAAACGCATTCACTTCTTAGGGCGTCGTAATATGCGTTACTAGTCTAGTAATGGCTCTTGCTCAGGACAATCTTGACGCATACGCGATGTGCTACACGAAAGCAGTAGATCGTTTGCATCGCGTATGTATGTTGGTTTTATAATATGACCATTTAACTAATCCATCGTTCACAGCTTGTAATTGAACACGAGTACTCCGCAACATACGCCTATTACAAGGTCCCATCTCCGTGGCTTCAAGTGAAACTCCTTCGCTTATTACAATACTATCCTCCGTCAGGTAGGCAATGTGAACATGCGTGATATTGTCCATTGATTGCTGCGTCAGAGGATCCGACAATTCGTTCAGTGCTCCACCAGGTCTTGCAGACGATAATGAACAACAGTGCGGAACCGACGCGCAATGTGCAGCACAACAACGCACAACATGCTGTGCTCTTCGAGGCGATTGGTCTTGCTATCCATCTAGACAGTTCCTCTCCTTTGGTCGGAACAGCCGCTGTCTTACTCGCTCGATTTATCTCTTCAAAAGAAACCAATGTCAGATACCTAGGCTTGGACACAATGGCTCATCTCGCAGCTCGTGCAGAATCCTTGGAACCTATCAAACGACATCAGAATACCATCATCCTTTCCTTAAGAGATAAGGACATATCTGTCCGTCGAAGAGCTCTGGACCTATTATATAGCATGTGTGATGTTGATAATTCTGAGGTCATTGTCGGCGAGCTGCTGCATTATCTCAAAATTGCGGACTACGCTTTACGCGAAGAAATGGTTCTGAAGATCGCTATTTTGACAGAAAAATATGCTAGCTCATACAAATGGTATGTGGACACTATTTTGCAATTGATCAGTGCGGCCGGTGATCACGTCGGAGACGAGGTTTGGTATCGTGTGGTTCAAATTGTGACAAACACAGAGGATCTACAGGAATATGCAGCTAGGGTTGTCTTCGAACATTTGAAAGCGCCTTCTACTCATGAAAGCTTGGTCAAAGTCGGAGGTGACTTTACTACCGTTTTGATTGATTGGCTCTCACGGCCTTGGTAGGTTATATTCTCGGTGAATATGGTCACCTTGTTGCGAATGAACCTGGATACAGTCCACTAGAGCAATTTCAAGTTCTTCATGCGAAATCTCAATTCTGTGTCGCCTCTACTCGATCCCTCCTATTGTCCACTTATATCAAATGGGTGAACGTATTCCCCGAAATCAAACCTCAGCTTCTCAACATTTTTGAGCGTTATCGTCATGTCCTAGATGCGGAGCTACAGCAACGTGCTTGCGAATTTTATGCTTTAGCATCGATACCAGACGATGACGAGTTACTTCAGAACGTCTGCGAAGAGATGCCGCCTTTCCCACCTCGCGTGAGCGCCCTTTTGGGAAGACTGAATATGAAACACGGTGACACGGAGGACAAAAGAGTCTGGGTTCATGGAGGGAAGGAGGCGAACCTGGACCGAGATGCGATCAAGCGGAAGCAAGAAGGTGGCGCTCTGGGGGCGGCCATGGGTGATAGCGACGATGTTATTGGTTCACTCGCGGGTTTGGATTTATCTTCAAAGGAAATAAGCGACGCAATAGTGGATCCCACATCTTCAAATCAGGCTCCACGTCTTACAGTCGGGTCTAATGTTAGCCAATGGTTTGACAAACTCACGTATACCGCAGAGGGTGTACTGTACGAGGATGATCAGGTACAAATCGGTCTCAAATCTCGGTATCAGGGACACTTGGGCCAGTTGGCTATATACATTGGAAACAAAGTTTCAGCACCGTTGACGTCGTTTACGACGGCGATCCATCTGAATGATTCCGACGCCCTCTCTATCACATTTGCAAAAATGCCCCCCAGCATAATTGCACCCCGTGCACAAACTCAACAACTCCTACATGTCGAATGTAGGCGCATGTTTTTGACACCCCCCATCCTCACTGTTTCTTACTTGGCTGGTTCGCATCAAGCCATATCAATCCAATTACCTGTCGTCATTACGAAGTTTTTTGAAGACGTTAAGCTTGGTCCATCTGACTTTTTTGAGAGATGGAAACTTATAGGCGGTCCTCCTCGAGAGGATCAGACCATATTTCCAATTACTCTCAATGACACTGGTCACCTAGGTATGGCTAAGTACCGGCAAGTCGTGTCCGGTCATCGGCTTAGTTTGCTTGATGATGTCGATCCGAACCCAAACAATCTGGTTGCTGCTGGCGTTTTACATATGTCTGTTGAAGGAAAGGTGGGGTGCCTTCTACGTCTCGAGCCCAACAAGGAGGCCAAAGTATGTATTTCAATCATTAGTTCTAGCTGAGTTAACCCTGCGCCCTTTAGCTTTGTCGATTAACTGTGAGAAGTACCTCGGAAACTGTTGCAACTGAAGTTCGCAAATCAGTCGAACGTCTCGTGAAAACTGTCCCGTAACCTTGTCTCCGTCTCCATATATCACCGTGCAATACTTGGCAATTTGAAACCCTGTATATGAATATCGATACCTCAAATATCTTCAACAGATTTATCGCCGTAGAATGCTTTTGAGATTAAAGAGTTCTCGTACTCGCCGACTTGTGGGGTCAGTATCAATCAACTGCGACGAGAGCCCATATGACGGGATTGAATCTGTCGAAGTAGATGTGAGGTGTGCACATGCATGCGAGCCAGGAGGATTCGGGTTATGAACAGCTATGGATGATGACAGGTGATGAAAGGGACGACCGAAGGGTGAGTCGGAACTGATAGGGGAAGGGGCAGTGGATGGCCTTATAGGCGACCGAGGCGGCCGACGACTATTTGGACCTATAGAGAAGGAAGAAGCCAGGTGCCATCAGGAGAGAAGTCGTAACGACTATACATTAACACATACTCAAAGGAAAGGTTATCTGGTGTCCAGAGATCTTGGCCTTCGACTGGCTGACTCGTAATAAAGCTTGCTCTTCAACGTCCAAACATTTTGAACAAATCTCGCCCAGTTTTTGATCAGCAGGGTCATAAGGCTTGGGTCGCGCCTGAAGTTCAGCAGAATGTCGAATGACAGCGGACGTAATTACTGCTAGATGCCGTGGAATGTCCACCAAGTCTGGCAACCGCGGAATAGCTTCTTTGTCCAAGACCTGCATTGTTAAGGAGCGTCGCCGAAGGTAGGTCTGGATCTCGAGCTGTTCTCGTTTGGTATTGGAGACTTGGTAATTGTGTAGGTCCTTGTCCGCAGTGGATACCACCACGATATATTCAATCATGGCAGGTGTGCTCTCGGCAATAAATCCTGCCATACCACGCATGTACTCTTCTTTGAAGCTCTTTTAATTTGTGCAAATCAATAGACAGGATACATGGGTGCGTACGTTTCACTTACTGCAGTCGTGGCCGTATTTAGGTTTGCCAAACTTTGCAGGACTTTGGCTATCAAGGTCAGGCTACGATGCACTTGTGGAGGAGGTATACCTGCACCAAGATAAGAACTTTTAACTCCATTCACGGTATGATCTATTACCCAGGTGAAACCCGAAGAGATGCGGATTGAGTATAGCTGGAACAATGAACCTGAGAAAGCAAAAGGCAGTTACACATCTGTATTGCATATCCTTATGCGATTCCTTAGAGAGTTCCGATTTGAATCTCTTTTCAACAAGGACTCTTAAAGTTTCAAAGAGACGACGCAGCTCCCTCGTACGGTGTCAGTCTTTCAAAATAGATTTCAATGCTGCGGAACGCACTGTGGACACTCTGTCTTTACGGCATAAATCTGATCCAGAAACTCTTGACACCACGTGGTGAGTAATTCAAAATTTCGCTCGATGTCTTTCGAACCTTTGCTTCGCCGTGCGGGATCCACTTCAATAGCGATCTTTTCTCTGCAAAGCTTTCGAATGACGCTTCCAACACTGGCCTCCAGGAACGCCTTCCCATACCGGCTCATACATAGTTCCATGACTCTAGACAAGGTGGTATTTCCTCGGAAGAGAGTGTTCTGCGCTGCGAAGTCTGTCAGTATTAAGCATGTCAGGCTCAGATCTCAAATTCACCAGGCGAAGCTGCATTAACCTCACGAGCAGCGAGTTCTTCGACATGACTAACTACCATGTCTCGATCAATAGCAAGAGACATCAGGTCTTGTGAAACATTTTTCATCTTCAGTTTGTTCTCAAAGTCGTCGATCCAATCCAGTAAGTTACGAGAATTTAGAGTCTATGATATGGCGGCCAAGGGATGAACAACAAAGGACGTCTGGAAGACGTACAGTACATACCTGAAAAAGTGATGCATAGGCCATCTGAGGAAGAATTATTTCCCTGTGCCAAGTGAGCCGAAAGCAAATCAAAAGTATCATGGACAGGACTGACTCGTTCACAAGAATCTTAAGCCTTAGCTCGCCGACTTGAAAGTCACTCGCTGCAGGCCCTCTACGAAGGACAGGAAACCATCCCTCAACTAGTTCTCCCCTACGGAAATGAGCCAACGGAATAATTGTAGAGCCAAGTATTGTGGACTTCGTCATCTTCTTGTCACGCCGAACCAGCAAGACAAGGGAATTGAACGGGGGCAAATCAGAGAATGTAAAATTTTCGAGCCAATCTGGACAACCCATACCCCTCTTCTCTGAGGTACGGCCACAAAGAACACTGTTGAGTTGCACATCACAGGATACCGTGAAGTCATCAGATTCGCCAACTTCTCCAGGTGATCCATTTTCCAAAAACTTGACAGTACCCAGACCCCTACCTTGCACCACAGTCATTTCCAGCTGCCGCCACATACGATATGAGCCACCGTCATTAGGAAAAAGCAGTCGCCCATAAATTTCCGGTACAGCAAAAGACCTAAGAAGAGCAAGCCAGGTATTACAAGTTTCGCTGCTTGGGAAGTGAAGGTAGATAGGTTCAGCTGTAAGGTTTGAAGGCCATAATTGGCCTCTGGATGAAGTTTGAGTAGGAATTGTCAAAAGGAGAACCGATACCGACCCGATACAGTAAATACTCAGGCAATCCTTCTTGTTTAACAATGACAGGTCTGCTTGACATATATCGGTTTGGTTTAATAGGTGAATATACACAGTCCGATAGAGCCTGTTCTTCTAAGGCAAAAGAAAAAATATTAGATCTTGTAAGGCTGTAACAGTAGGAAGAAACTTACGTCGAGGTAGATGTTGAGAAGACATCGTTCTCCTTCTCCAGAAAATTTGCACGTAGCTGGCCGCCACGGGCCTTCTGGAAGTCCTTTCGTTAATGTGAGCCAACTAGATTTCTCTACTCAAACTCAGTATGAAGTTTGGGAAACAAGCAGGCTGTGTTCACCTTTGACCTTTCTCTCCTCTGGCTGAGCGCTGACTGATAGCTCAAGCTTTTCGCGCCGTTTACGTGGTACCGGCTGTAAGGTTTAGTTATCTGATCAAGACGTACGGTCAATTACCTCTTCTTACCTTCGGCAGTGCTAAGGCGGCAACAGTGGATAGGTAAAGTTCAACAGAAAGGAAAAACTCCTGAGTTGTACAAGGCCCGAGCGAATCCCAACGTTCAGACATACACGATATTAGAAGACTTCAAAGTCGCCGCCAGAAGAACAAGTACAGACGACCTATTAATGAAAGTCACAGATTCACACCTGCGCATCTGCAGTACTTAGTTGATTGTGGCGATGCGGGGCTACTATCGGTCGGAGAACTGATTATCAATTCTGACTCCGCTTCCTCGAACACCACCTCATTAATCATTGCATCGTCAACGACGCGAAACCGTCTCCATTTCACTCCAAGCCATCTAGTAGTACTCGATGGAATAAGCGACAGACATAGGGAAACGCATGTCAATGGACAGGCACCAGATACATTTGTGCCAACAATGGTTGCGGAGAACTAATCCTAGTTTGATAGCAACCAAACTCGTCTACAAATTAATACCAGAATTAATTTCCAAGGGTATAATGCTCGTGGTCATATAGTTTCTTTTAAGTTTCGCTTTCACTCAGCGCCTGTATGCTTTATTAGTAATCGTATCATCAGTGAGAAGTTACAGAAATTACCGATTGGCCTTGCCATTAACAAATTTATCGGACTTAGGGAGTCTAACGGGCCGTTTGTACGTTTGCAGATAGAAATTGATGAATAGCCCAAGATAACTCGTCAGAAGAGCACAACCGAAAACGGCAGCACCTTCTGAACCAGCGCAATCGCCAACAAAGGGAAGGGTATCCGGAAAGTACTTAAAGACCATGTGTGAATAAGCTGCGACCATAGTTAGTTCGAGAGTCATGGTTATCCAGACCTACACTTACTTCCAAAATACACAAGAACAAGGTCGATGACGAATTGAGTAATTTGCATAGTTGTCAGGTATTTTTTCCACTAAAATTCGTTTGTGATGAAGTAGAAAGTCAAAACATAGCCACATACCCAGATCTTAGCACCACCTGCAGTAGCATAGTAATAGTAGTCTGAAAACCCAGAGGTAAGTCTCTCTAGTGACATTGAGAAGATTGAAGAACTGACACATTACAACATGTACAGCGAGATTAAGAACAATGACGGTCCAGGACTTGATTAGGATTATGTTGTTAGCACAAAAATACATTGGATCAACCAAAAAGACGCTAACAATACTGGTTCGGCCATTCAATTGAGAATAGCAAAGCAAAGCGGTAGCAGAATGGTGAAAAACATGAAGAAACTCTGTGGACTGGTTCAGCAGACTTTATTGACTGATAATCATGACATACGCATAGGTTTCTTTTTAAGAGCAAGGAAAACGGTATCTAGTAGTTCCAAGTATTTGAAATAATAATTAATCATGTAGTAGAACTCCATCCTCTAAGATACCGAAAATGAGCGAGCCGAGGCGCGACGAAGCATAGACACGTACCTGGGTCCAAGATGACGCTGCACAGATAGATTTGAACAGACCATCATTCCAGATAATAGGTAAAACTTCCTCCAACATCAGAACGAGAAGAAGAAGACTGCCACTACTGAGTATGACATTGTGCGCTTGAAAGAGTGTATTGAGCTTATAAGCTGGCTGGTTTTTCATGAGGGCCTTTATTCCAAAAATGACAGCGAGGTAGGTCGTGAGCGCTGCCAGCACGGCAGAAGTCGTTGAAAGTGGAGTTTTTCCAGGTACATAGCTCGTCAAATGCGTTGGAAGGGAGAAAGGAACAAAGGCCAACAAGAAATCAGCAAGGAGAGCCATGAGTGATCAAGGAGCGAACAAGTCAGAAAATTTGCGAACAAATTAAGTAGACGATGGATGTGACAGCGGATGTCACACAATTCACGCGATTTTGTGAGTAAAATCATGTGTTTACATACATCTCCGGGAAATTGAATGCAGCGCATCATATGTTCATTCCATAGTCATAAGAACATCCGAGGCCTAACGTCATTTTCAATATCACACTTCCGCGAGATAGGCAGGCTACTTGAGATGATGCTACAGTATTGTATATAGTGATCCGACTTTTATAGTAAATACACGATATGTACACAAGTCCAATGAATGATAGGGAGACAGAGGTATTGGTTTTCTTAGGCAATGAGTAGACACGGACCTGCTTCAAGATTAACGAGGACATTCTCTCTAGGAAGACAACTTGAGCAACTTTCGGCAGAAATTTTTTTTCATGGACTACCTTTTACCGAGGGTAGCGTTTGTCAATTGATCGCAGACATCAGCAGTGACCCGCGAGCTCTCTAGACCAGGGGCTACAACACAGACAAAACAGAGAGGTGAACTTGATGGTGCCAAACGATAGGTAGCAAGTACCTGTCATTGGAGGCCAGAAACGACTGATTCAGAAACGATTTGTCGCGATTGAAAAGTTACACACCCCCAATGTACGAAGAGAGTGTATCACGTTATGGATGAACGAAAGGAACCTTGTACGCAATTCATGAAGGTCGTATAAATCCAAACCTGCAGACAATATGAAGACAAGGATTAGAAAGGGATGTCAAATAAGCACATGTGTCTGATGAAGAGCTCCATGTGGGGACAGCACACTGCAACTGAATGTCTTTTTTCCCCAAACGCATGATCGACCTGGAGGGGTGATATCAGAGATAACTAGAGAGGTGCTGTGACCAAAACTGACTGTGTAAATGGCTCGACTGATTCAGACAGATTGCCCAACTATATCCACCAAAGAAGTAAGACAGAGTAAGGGAGCGAGAAGCCTATATACCTTGTGAAACATTTTCGGCTGGATTGCACTCTTTGATAGAGTGGGGATATCGGTATGAAGGACTGAGACCATGAGAGTATGATAACTCTACGGGTGTAGGCAAACGGCACACGACAAAAGCTGGCCTTATATCCCTGTTCCGAATGCTCTCGTTTGGTCACATCACGCCCCAAACCGGAACCAACGGAAAAGACCGGAAGCAAGCATTTAAGCCTAGATCTCGACGGTTGCAGGTACTATGAGTGGCCATACTTGACTGCCCCTTAAGCGCTCAGACGACACGCCGAGGATCGGTCATGTTTTACAAGCGGTATCAGAGCCGAGCCGAGAGGAACTTCAACAAATTACACCAGATATGACATCGCTGCAGTCGATAGAGGGCAATTTGTCTTTTCCGCCATACACCATGACTGACATGCAACCACGAGAAGCCAAGATGGCGGTCATATATATGTCGATATCCGACAGCGTAGTACAGAGTTGAATCAACGTTACACCAATCAAACGCGTGAACACAGATTAATTAATAATAAATATGATATGATATTTTATGATCGATATTTATTTCCCAGCTACGGTACAAATAATGATGGTTGTAGTTCTTATGTAAGCCCAAAGCCCAAATGATTGATGACGGCAACTTTACATAAACTAGCATTTAGCCTTGACGAAGTCAAGTTGAAGTAGGACGTTGCCACCACGTATCTATCCTCATGTGGTGGCTTGATCCCGGAAAGGAGGTTCTCAATGTGGTGAGACCAGATATGAAACTGCTTTCCTCGCTTTGAAATCAATACTTCGACCAGTTGTTCAATCGAATTCTGGCTCCCTATGTCGAGAACCTCGACCTCAATCAAGTAAACTATGGAATTGGGCAAGGTACGTCGACAAGTAACGCAATATAACATTATGTTAATTTTACTTAGGTCAACTTACCCTTAACAATTTACGACTCAAGAAAGATGCTTTAGACAAATTTCGACTGCCAGTGGATGTTCTTCAAGGTACATCATATGTAGTAGGAAGGCATATTAGTAGTGACAATCGACTCAGGACACTTGGGAAAGCTATCTCTTTCTCTTCATTGGCTTAACCTAGGCAACCAACCGGTGGAGGTTCTAGTTGAAGACGTATACCTCCTGATCGTCCCTTCTTCCAAAGCTTTGCACGATCTCCAAGAGGACGAGAAAAGAGCCCATGCTGCCAAGCTCGAGAGGATAGAGAATGCAGAATTGCTTCACATGCGTAGTCAGACAGAGGCTCCAGGTGCGACCGTTGAAAACGAGGCGGTATAGGCGTCGATTGACTCTCGAATCTGATTTAGCGCAAAGTCAAGGATTATGGGAATCTATCATTGCCAAGGTTATCAACAATTTACAGATAACCATTAAAAATATTCATCTGCGTTATGAGGATAATCTTAGTGTTCCAGGTGTACGTTAATCCCTTTTTAATCTTGTCTTTGTTGATACGTCTGTGTAGCACCCATTTGCAACCGGTGTCACGCTATCCGGGTTTACAGCCGTCTCTGTCAATGGAGATTGGAATCCAGCATTTATCGAGAGCACCGCCGGGGCAATTCATAAGGTATCCAAGGTCCTCATGTAAGACTCGTTTCCTTATCATCTCATTCTCAGCTGGCGAACTTGCAATCATTGGCGCTGTACTTCGATACAGACTCTAGTAGTCTCGCCGAATCATCCTCAGTTGAATTCCAAACAAGTTTTTTGGACATGGTTAGCCCTTTTTCGTCGTTTCCGATCAATTCATAAATTTGCCCAGATATCACACGGCGAGCGTGATAGTCCCCACCAGTACATCCTCAAGCCAGTGTCTGGAGAGGGACGGGTAAGTTCTACTTTTGCTTCTTTGTTCCGCTTCTTCATACAGTTTAGATCATTGTCAATCACAAAATCAACGACAATACTCCTCGTTTTGACATACAGCTGATTTTTGATGAGATCGGTGTCGCTCTCGACGACAACCAATATCGGGACATCATCTCCCTAATCGACATGTATCACGTTTATGTGCGCCAGCGGCAGGTAATCTCTCACTCTATATACCCAACTTAAAACATTGATATCTTACATAGTATTACAAATATCGACCTCGGGATCATTCTATGAGCGTTGGAAAAACTCGGCTACTATTTGCAGCTACAGCAGTCTTAGCAGGAATACGCGAACGCAATCAAAAATGGACATGGAGCTACTTCGCAGAGCGCAGAGACGATAGGCATCAATACGTTAACCTGTTTGAAAAGAAGATCTTAAACGTACTTGCAAAGGCGGTAAGTCCCTTCTTGGCTCTTTATATATATTCCGGTTTTATTATCTGGCAGGAATTGCATGTCCTCGATGCCCTGGAAAGGAAGCTGTCTTACGAAGACATTCGTTTCTACAGGTCTCTCGCGCGTTCGCGTCTGCGCAAGGATCGAGCCTTGCGCGCCAGGCTCGAGGGCGAAAGGCAAACTCATGCTTCACAGCAAAGTTGGACTAGTTGGCTTTGGGGCTCGTCCGCGAGCACAACCTCGAATAAGGATTCCACCTTGACTTCTATGACAGCGGACCAACGGAAAGAATTGTTTGCCGTCCTGGATTACGACGAGAGGGAAGCCCTCGAGGACCCTTTACAAGCCCCACGTGATTCTCTCAAGGCTCGAATTGATACAAAATTGAACAAAGGATCATTTGCACTCAGGACCAATCCTCTCGGTGACGTCAAGGATGTTATATCTGTGGTCTTCGACATATTCCAGGCTAGTTTTCTGCAGCGACCCGACAGCTTTGAAGCCTCCATATCATTGGGAAAAGTAGGGGTTTTTGATAATACGACAATTGGTAGCCTCTATCACCAAATCGTTCGGGTTAAAGAGGGACAAAATGATGCCGCAGACAACATCTTGAGTGCATCAGAGAAGCTTTCAGATGACCCTTTTTTTTTCGTCAAGTTCGAAAAGGGCCTTTTGGATGAGACAGCAGACAGTGCTTTGACCATGCGTATGCGTCACCTAGAGATTGTATACCATAGGAGTTATGTGGAAGCAATCTACCAGTTCCTGAAGCCTCCCGCTAGCCAGTTGGAGTCAATCGAAGCACTCTTGGTAAGTCGTCATTGGGTCTCCATTCACTGTCGTTTATGACTGACAGAATTCAGAGTGTAGCAAGTCAAACTTTCGAAGGACTGCGTAAAGAGACTCGAGCCGGCTTGGAATTTGCGTTGCAAACCCATAAAACGATTGACATCCATGTTGACATGAATGCACCTATTATCATCATACCAGAAGAGTGCGCTATTACTCTCCTCACTGATGCGCCCTGCTAACCAATCTACTCAGTGTGATGTCTCACGATTGCAAACATTTGATCATTGACGCGGGTCATATCTCAATCGAGAGTGATTTGGTCGATAAAGGTGCCACTGAGTTCCTTCACTTAAAGCGCAATAAGAAATATGAAGATCAAGATTACGAGTATCTTGAATCCCTTATGTATGACAAGTTTCTGCTCAAGTTGGATGCAGCCCAGGTTCGCGGGAGGGCCGTTTATTTCTGACATAGTGCTCATTCTATATTAGTTCATCATTGGCAATAATCTGCAAACATGTCTGGACGCCCTTGATAGCAGTTCCAGCGGTTGCCTGCATCTTTTGGAAAGGATCAACGTCGATTTAAAAGTCCAGAATTCAATAGTTCCAACTGTTCTCAGTCTTGCGCGCTTCAAGGTTTCTGGGAAGCTTCCATCGCTCACAGTCAACTTTTCCGACCAAAAGTACAAGGCTTTGATGCGGTTGGTTGATGTCTGTATACCGAAATTTGCGGATGAAAAGGAACTTCAAGCTGATATGTCTATCCCCATTGCGAACCCAATGCCTGTCTCCTTCCCATTGACGCATGCGTTATTTGGCCCTGCCAACAAAGAGTACGCTTTGGAGATCGACGGTGATGGGGTCGACAATGACGATGCCAGTTCTCATGAAGATCTATTTTTTGAAGCCGACGACGGAACTAACGGGGTATGTTGTCTCAGAAAACGTGACCGTGAACACTGCCTGATAACAGATCACAAGTATCCGGACATACACCAACGTGTGTTTGAACTCACATTTCAAGTGGACAACCTTCGAACGACGATCTCAAAATCCATTTCAGACGACGTGGAGAAAGCCTTGGGTGAGATCTCGTTTGAACGTTTCGTGCTTGCTTTCGTGCACTCGAAGTATGACCTGACAGTCAATATCAATCTTCGGTATGTCCATATGTTCCTGAAGATTTTGCTCTGCGCGCCATGTTGTGACTGACGTCTCCTCAAAAGATCTCTCGCTTTGGACCTTGTCCAGCCATGCATGCTACAGCCTCTCAAGTTCATTTCCTCCGCCGATACGAGTTCTTCACAACAGGGTCACCAAGATCTACTCATTGTCGCATACACCAAAGTGCAAAAGGAATCTCCCGAGTTTGCGACTGTCTTTGACTGTATTGACCAAACCGTCGATATTCGAGTGTCTACCTTCATATTTCGCGCGGCTCCAGAGCCGGTTATTTCTCTCTATGAATTTGTGATGACGACATTCGCATCTCAGGCTAGTCACGAAACAATGGCTGGCAGAAACCAAGCCAGTCAGGATATTCAGGAAATTAAGCAATCAAGCAGTGATGCGGATGGCAAGATGCGGATTCTTGTGAAGCTTGCAAGTGTACAGGGTACATGCATTTTGAGGCGTTTTATTCCTGCATCTGACAAATTGATCAAACAGTCATTCTGGTTCACGAATCGCGAAGTTTTGCTACTCTTTCTTTGTCTACCGCTGATGTGACGGTCTTCTTGAGCCCCCAAGCTCTTTGCGTCTCTGGCCGATTGGGCAGCCTCGCTCTCAGCAATGATACGCAAACGTACGCCATACTGGAAGAATTCAATCACATCATCTCGATTGAGGGCCAGAGTTTTGCCGAATTCCGATATCAGACTTTTAACCCCGCTGAAGAATCATACTCAGGGTTCAAATCCTCGATGTATCTTAATGCCGCTTCAGTGAAGCTTCACTATCTAGAGCAGCCTCTTCGCGATATCTATCTTTTTGTCACTCAGCTCGCCAAACTAAAAGGTTTCTATGATGCCGCTGCTCAAGCTGCCGTACGCGTCCAAACAGCATCAACTAGTGAAAGAATGCATTTTGAAATTTCTATCAAGACTCCTATCCTGGTCTTTCCGTCAGACCCGTCCAAATCGCAGGATACTCTCGTGATGAAATTAGGAGAAATCAGTGCTCGAAACTCGTTGGATCTGGCTGTGAACAAGATTTCTGCTAGTCTTTCTGGGGTACAACTTGTATCAATCTTTTATTACGATCAAGTTTCGACATTGAAGATCATTGAAAATATTGATATCAACGCAGACATTGTTCAAACGACCGGTATCGATCGCAAAACTAATCGTGATTACCCGGACACAAAGGTTTTTCGCTTCATTCGACGAAATAAGATTGACTGGACTTATGCACTAATGTACATAGGTTGCCATTGATGTCTCTGATGTCAAATTTCACCTCACTCAGGTGCAGTATGAATTACTTGTTCGGCTCTCGCAATCCATTCTACAAATTTTTGGAACTTCATCGAATGAACAATCTTCGACAATCGCGCTAGACACGAGGACGCCTTCGGAAGTTGTTGTTGATTTGGAGCCCGAGCTTAGAATGCTACCTTCAGCTGTCACAAAACAGACTTGGACATCACTTGACCTTGTTGTTTCAGTCAATGTGATCAAGCTTCACCTTTACGACGTCAATGCTACTGCGGAAAACGATCTGAGAAGCCATGGAATCGCTAGATTCTCTCTTAATGATAATACTCTTCGATTCAAATCGCTTTCGGATGGCTCGGGGGAGGTTCAAGTCATTCTACGATCTTTCACAATGAGCAACACTCGCCCAGGAAACACAAGGTTTCGAGAAATTATACCCGCTGCTCAGCACGACCGAAACCAATTCATGATACTCTACACGATATCTGGAGGTACTGATAGTGTCTTGGTCCTCTCTGTCGATTCGCCTAAAGTTCTCTTCGCCATTGATCCGGTCTTTGCTTTACTCACGTTCTTCACAAGCCCGTTTCTGTCGAAATTTACTCGCGTGGGTGAAGACCATGTGTCTTCTGGATCGGTAGATGTTACACGAAATAGTTTGAGCTTTCGCATAGACCTTCATGACCTGTCTGTCAGCGTTCTGGAGAATGATTCGGATTCCAACTGTCAGGCTATAACACTGTCCGTTGATCACATACTCCTGTCGCAACAGGTATTTCTCTCTCGGGATACCATTTCAGAAATCCTCATTTTATGCTCCAGGGTATCATGGCACTTTCCGTGAACCGTCTGGGGATGTCACTTATGCAAATGGGCAAGGTTTCAGAGAGTGTTCGATTTCTGGATGATGTTGACTTGACGGTGTCCCTCGATAGCAGGTCATCTCTATCGCACAAGATGACAAACATTGAGATTGCAGTCAAGCCTATAATCTTTCGAGCCTCATACGGTGATCTCAACATGATAACCTCCATTATTAATAAAGCTATCTCTCTGTTTGGTTCAGCTAACACCCAGAATCGTTCGCAAGCCAACACTTCAGCGTCTACGTCGATTTCCAACTCTGCTGGACCTGGCACTCATCGAACACTTGGGAATGCCCGTGTCCTCATTTCGAATGAACAGGTGATATGAACTAGTCTGCACATCTGATGCGTGCTCATCACATCTTCTAGTTGACTGGCTCATTTGATGGATTTCGTTTTGTGCTTGTCAGCGACATGAATGAACAGCCCATGCTGCACTTGAAGATGAAGCCATTCATTCTTGGTGCGAAAGATTGGTCTGGAGAGGTTTGCGTCCATTGAATCTTACCTTTTAAATTTAATGTAGTTTTGGTAGCTTCAAGCAACGACGACTATGGCCATCCAGGTTACTTATTGGAATTTGACCAATTCTCACTGGGAGCCTTGTACGTGTACGGTTTCATCTGGTCCGAGATCAAAATCTCATCTCCTTAGTGATCGATCCCTGGGTATTTACAATTGGGGTGTGTAGGTTGTACATAGTTGTCATTCACTTTCTGACCGTCAATAGATTTCCAAAGATGCCACCTCGAGTACCAACGTAACACTATCGGCTCGAGAACGCTTGGATGTCAATCTCAGCACCACCTTTGCGGAATTGATCACAACCTCTATGAAGCTATGGGGTATTGAGGATGATCAACCACTGCAGAAATCTCGTGGCATCTATGCCCCGTATCGTATCAGGAATCGCACAGGCTCGGCCATAGTTGTCTGGTCTGATATGGAGAACACTTCGGGCAACAAGCATTCGGGAGCTTTAAAAATCTTGAATGACCAGATTGTCGATTGGCGTTTTGATGATTGGAAGACGATGAGAGAGGTCAGTCCTTCTTATTTTCGTCGTTGCCTCTTTCAACTCCCCATACAGCACGTCTCTTCCGGCCAACATAGTATTGGTCTCCAAATTGTTGGGAAACCGTGGGAACAACTTCGTAACATTCCTGTCGATTGTGAGGGAGAATTTGTTTTCTCGCTACGCCCCCGAACAAAGCACTCCAACCGATTGCTTTGCGAAGTCAAGGTTGTGGACAACGTCAAAGTCATAACCATTCAATCTACTTACAAAGTCGAAAATCAAACCCTCTATCCGCTGGAACTAACTGTTGTAGATGACGCAGGGCATCCGGTCTACTCTCTGGAAAAAATTGCACCAGGACAAGACTATTCCCTTCCTATCGAGGCTGTCGCACAGAATAGGATCAGAATACAGCCAGATCGTATGTCTAGCTTTCAATCAAAGCCAGACTAGTGCTGATATAGTCCTTGTGTTGCAGAAGGTTTCGGTTACAAATGGTGTCCTGTCATACGCTTTGAGGACCTCTTGACGAAGAAAGGCTTCACTATTAAATGCCCACACACCGATCCTTACGAAGCAGCCTTCCGCTTTCAGGCTTGGGCGAAAACAGATTTGAATCATTCTGTTGTCGGGTGAGTTACGTATTGGTGCATATATATATCATTGTTCCTTGAATCATTTCATAGGAGGGTTCCGAGAATTAATCTCACACTCAGAGCTCCTCTCGAGCTCGAGAATTTGTTGCCCTACAATCTTGAATATCGAATCTACGATAAAAATACCGATCAAAATTGGCGAAGTTTCTTGAGAAAAGGTGGCGTTATGCCAGTCCATTCAGTGGAGCTGAGTCATTTCGTCCTGCTCAACATCAATATTCAAGATTCTGGTGCGTCATGTTTTCAACTTTTCTTTCTTTCTTCAGTTCTTCAACCATTCAAAAGTTTTCAAGCCAAGCGACTTTGCGATAATTAACACAGACGGCCACTCTGATTTTAACATTGAGGATCGTTTGGTATTGCAAGACCAGCACAATAGGAAATTGCATCTAAGGCTGAATTATGTGTAAGAGATTTTACTTCTTTACCCTCTTTCCTTCAGTGCCTATGAATCTTCAGCCGATATCCCGAATCTGGTGGTGCTTTTAAAGTCCAAATATATTGCCCTTATATTGTCATCAATAAGACAGGGCTTCCGTTTTCCGTGAAATCGGCCCGTTCCACTCGTCCTGGTTCCAAGGATGTTGCTGGAGAGGCACAACCAGGTTGAGTGCATCTTTTCACTGTTTTAACAACACATCGTGATAACATAAATCCAGACGCACTTGCAAAAGCCTTCCCCTTCCGTAAGTCCTGTTTTTCGTTTGATGGAACTTGATATGTAATTCCAATCTCTGTTTCAGTACTTTCACATCCTCAAGATGGTCACGAATATATTTTCTTGGTTGGAAACTCGGCGTGGTCAAAGGTGAGCGGCTCGACGCTGTGTATGAGGATGAATAACAGTGTTGTAGATCATCAGTGTAGAAGCTCCAGCAGCAGAAACGGCGCTTGTAATTCGCTCCCAGAAACAACAATCAGACGAAGTGCATGTTGGTTTAACTTGGAGTGAAGGGATCGGCAAGTACAAGTTGACGAAAGTCATAACTTTGGCTCCAAGGTTTATTATAAAGAACAACCTTCCTCAAGCTATCTCCTTCCGTGAACATGGTGCCCCTCCACGAGATCGATCTCTTATTGAGCCGGAAGAACGAAGGCCGATTCATGTCATTCGAACGAGCGAGGAAAAATTGTTTACTATAGCATATCCTGGTTTGAATGCTCAATGGTGGTTATGATTTTAGTGCATAATTTCTTCTTTGGTACTTAAACGTCCAAGGTCTTCGCCGATTAATGTTGAAGATATTGGAACCGTTTACTTCCGTTTACGGATACCCAATCACGGTGAAAGCGAGGTTGGACTCGTGCGCGCTGATGTCCGTATCGACGGTTCGACCATCACTGTTTCTTTTCAAAAGTCCCTGGAGTGGCCGTTTATCATTGAAAACGACAGTGGATATACTGTGAAAATTTGTCAGCAGGTAATTTGTATAGATTGATTGTTTCTCAAGGTTATCATGGCTTTCCGTTTCTTCCAGGATATCAATTCCCATGAGCAGTTTTCCTCTGTGAAGGCATATCCAACATATTTCGTTGGCCGTCACAGCGTCGTTCCATATGCCTGGGACTATCCAGCAGCGAAAGACAAGAAGATCGTTCTGCAAATCGATAATTCCCGTAGAGTCATTGATATCATGGAGATTGGAGTTTTAGTCCCTTTCAAGTTCAATGTACGTTAAATGGATCGTTCAATATCTTGGTCCTTGCTCAAATCAAGACTAGGTCCATGATAGGATGACAGCGGTCTCCCTGGATATCCGCGCAAATGGACATAGACAGGTCCTTCGTATCACTGATTATAATCCAGAGCGTAGTGTCTACAAACTGCGGTCACAAAGTCATTCTGTCTTGCTCGCACGGCAGGACACCCTTTCCAGCAATCCAGAGGCGTTTGAGGCGGTTGCCGAACAAGTTTCTCCCACACTTACTTTCAATCTAGATTTAGCGGGCATAGGAGTTTCACTTGTGAACAAACGAGTGGTTGAAGTTCTTTATGTTCTCTTAGATGCACTGAAACTGGAGTACATGAATAGCGCCGTTGCTCAAGCATTCAATATGTCGTGTGGAACAGTACAAGTAGACAATCAGCTTCACGATGCATTGTATCCCATAGTCATCCAGCCGACTCCTGTGAAAAAAGAATCCAGTGGGGTAGCAGCTCTTCCAACCGTTCAGGTTTCCGTTTTTTGGTTGAAGGATCAAGGTGAGTTATTATTTCCTTAGCTGTCTCCGGAACTGTCTGGAATTATTGCAATCGGCAGAACATGGGGTTCTTTTTGTGAAATATTGCTCTATCTTACTGCAAGCATTGACTATCGAAGCTGACGAGGACTTGTTATTTGCTCTTTACGAGCTGATCCAAATAGAAGGGACATCTTGGGAACGAAGCACAGAGGAGTGAGCAACTTTCCCTTCGTCATTGCACTGGAGACTGAGGCTTTCGGAAGTATCCTGATTCAAAACCTTGACACTATCCCGGAGCCACTTGATGACACTGTTGGGCAAGAACTATACTTTGAAATATTAGAGCTTCAACCCATTAAACTCTCGTTGTCATTCATGCGGACAGAACGAGTCAGTAGTGAAGAAAAGTCAGTATCTGCCTGCATACGAATCCTTTTCGAATTTTGATTATTCCATGCCTGTGCAGATTGAGTATTCGGAACCCCCTTGCCATTGTTGTCAACGCCCTAACTATGACTGTTGGAAACATTAATGATGCGCCTTTGGAGTTGAATGCCTTGGGTATCAAAGATATGAGATTGACTATGCCAGAACTTCAGACTCGCATCGTATATCATTACCGCCAAGATATCCTTCGACAACTCTATCGTATCCTAGGATCAGCGGATTTCATTGGTAACCCAGTTGGGCTCTTTACCAACGTTAGCTCTGGTGTTGCGGATATCTTCTATGAACCTTTCCATGGTGTTGTCATGCATGGGAACAAGGAATTGGGAATTGGCATTGCAAAGGTTTGACTTGCCTCTTCTCTAACCTAACAGGTTTTTACCAACCATAGGGAGCAGCGAGTTTTGTTAAGAAGACTGTTTTCGGCTTGAGTGACAGTGTCACCAAGTTCACAAGTAGTGTAGGAAAAGGTAGGTAAAAAGTCGACATCTGTCTTCTGCAGTGGTCATAACCTCCCTTTTAAAACAATTGCCGTCATGTAGGATTGTCTGCAGCCACTTTCGATTCTGAATACCAAGCTCGAAGGAGGATAGCACAGCGCAGGAACAAGCCTAGACATGCTATGTGTGCACGATTACATGTTGGAAGTTCGTTGGCTGATTACTTTAAGCTATGGTATAGCAGCTGGGGGTGAAGCTTTTGCAAATAGCGTCACTAGCGCGATGGAAGGAGTCCTAGTTTGTGATACAGCTCTACGCCGGGCTTCGATTATAATGAATTTTCTGTTATAGATGAAACCTATTGAAGGCGCAGGTTCTGAAGGCCCCATTGGTTTCTTTAAAGGAGTCGGAAAGGGGCTCGTTGGGTATTCAATTTGCTTGACAACAGTCGCTCAAATTTGAACGTCCTCTGATCTGATAGTGTTGTTACAAAACCTGTGATTGGTGTCTTTGATCTGGCGTCTAATGTTTCAGAAGGTAACGACAGTAGCGAACTCATAAACATTCTTACTAATCTTTCTTAACGCCAGGTATTCGAAACACAACTACTGTTTTCGATAGCCCCCGTCGTGAACGAGTTCGACTTGTATGTGTAAATTGCAGGATCGCAAACCTATGTTATTCATTTCCTACGAATCAATAGCCGCGACATGTACCCGTCGACAAAGTATTACGAGTGAGTTTCACTTGTTTTTTTTTCTTTCTTGTTACTAACCGATTACTTCTCAGCCCTACTCTGCTCGTGAGGCTTTAGGGCAATACTGGATGAGGGACCTTAGCAATGGCGCATATAGGCATGATTCATATATTGCTCATATCCGTCAGTCATTATATCATTGTAGATGACAAGATAGGCGCTGAAACCCAATAGATTCCACAGGAGGTGACGGTGTTGTGCTTCTGACAGCCTCAAGGGTTGTGCTCTTTTGGTCGAGGAACCTTCGACTTGACTGGGAGCTGCCGTTCACAGAAATCCAAGGTGTTACAGTTGAAGATACTGGAATTCGCTTTGCACACAAGGCAGGCAACGAGAACGACAAGTTTGCATTCATTCCCGACAAAGGATCTCAATCGTGGTTTTTTGCTCATGTCGCCACGGTAGTGAAAGCTTTTAATGCAAAAAAGAGAATGGATGCATGATCTTCTTCAATCCCTGGTTTAAATTCGCATCCTGGTGTAGATAAATAAGGCAAAGATGGTCAATTGCAAGGGCACCTTCTAAAAAATTACCCTTTTGCATGTATAATGTAGAATTAGATAGATAATGAATGGTATCTGTAGTCCGCAGGAATTCGAGAAATGATGACAACTAAACCAAAATTAGGAATACGGAGATATTTGCAGCAAGTGGTCAGCTAGGAATGGGTATTCATTCAGCTCGTTGAACCACAAAAGCTGTTCTTGCGGTTGATTGTGGTATCGTAAATGTGAATTCCATTATGCTGTGGCGTTAGTTTCGGCACGGGTAGTGCTCGAGCTCGAGACACGTTGCCGGCGATTGATTGAAAAAGTTGACGGCTTACGAGTCAGACTGTCCTTGAGTGTCATATTGTCAACACTCTCATTCTCGTCCTTATTGTTCTCGAAGCTACCATAGCTCCCTCGGGGACTTGTCGAGTAGGCACTCTGAAAGTCAGTGTCGGAGTCCTCTGTTGCTGTTGTCGCAGCAGCCGGAAGCGAGGAAGGTACCAACAAGGAAACAAGTGGAGAATGAGTGCTGCTGGACGAGAATGGTGTTTCTGGTGCAGTAGGTGGCTCTGGCGTACTCTGATCGTCCCGATCAGAGAAGGAATGGCGAGTCGGAGTGTCATTGCGTTGTTCTGTCGGAGCCGGCACAGCAAGAGGACAGGAGTACACAACTGTTCCTTCATCAGTATGGGCACTAATACCAGTCTGCGTCGAGGAGGCTGTTCCACTTCTAGTCCTATTTTTGCCGAAGGGTTTTGATCTAGACCCTTTTTGAGCCCGTCGATGAATGGAAGGTACGTCTGAAGACTCATCCCCACTTCCGTGAAGGAAACTGCGTTTTGTCGAACGACGCTCAGCCGCCAAAGCATTTCCCAGCTACGACAGTTAGATTAGCAAATCAATTTTAGGATGTTACGAACAACCGCATCACTTTTTGCTCGATCTCAAAGACTTTTTGAGCGATGTTATCGCTTTTGAAACTTATCCCTTCGTCGACGGCCGACATGCCATCCTGCGGTATGTCAACCTCAGAGGCCGAAAACCTTTTCTTATTGGGTAACATCCTTCCATTGGCTTCGGGAGTAGTTTCACTAGTCTTTATCATCTTGTTTGTGGGAAGGTCTAGATCCTCATTTTTACCAAAAGTTTCGGCCAGAGTCTCTTCTGTACCAAAGGAACGCAGAAATCGCGACTTCATCGTCGTGTCACTGGGTTGACACGAGCGGGAGGGGCGGGACACAGATGAAAGACGGCTGCTGGGACGACTATTTGGTCGAGAGCTCGCGCAATCTGACTCATCGAGGTCAATGGCCATGGATGCAAGAGCTCTCTCGATCTGTGCCTCAACTTCTGCGACCATTTCAGCGCGCTCTTGCTCCATTTTTTCCATCGTCTCCCTCATGCGCTCTAGTTCAAGAATAGCTTCTTGATGAGCTGACTCCGTCTCTTTGAGCTCTGTAGATGTCAAGTTCAGATATCACGTTGTGGGCAGGGGTGGTGCTGTAACATACGATTCTGGAGCTTGCTCTTTTCTGCAGCAGTTAAAGTGACAAGGCCAGACAATCTCTTCGTCTCTCGTTGCTCCTTATTGATCTTGTTTCGTAGTTGATTTGCTTCAGCGCTTAGTTTTTCAGCATATTGCTCAAAGGTAACAAACTTGTCCCTCCATAGATCTGATTCTGTCATTAAGAAGTTGAGTCGTCGGGAAAGCCGACCGATCTTGGTTTCAAGATCATCGCGAGCGTCCACGAAAGCCGTGGCACGCTTCCGAATGGAGTGTTGAATCAGTTGTTCAGCTGCAGTCAATTGAGGTGGCCTCTTGACGGTACCGAACATACTGATACGCTTCAATAAGGAGGGTTTCTTGTACTATGGATGAAAAAGCTCCTTCAAGAAGCTAGGGTGATACAGGATTATGATCATACCTTGTCTTGCAAAACGGCATCGAATGCCTGAATGATGCGGGTCGAGTGCCACCATTCAGGAGGTTTGATTTGTTCTGCTACAGCCGCCGAGGACGCGCCTCGCTTGGTTTGTATTTTGCATACAGGCCTAAATCGCCCAGCAGGAAAAGCCTCCTTGAATTCACTTCAAGGGTATCAATAGTTGTTGAGTTTCGCAATCAAAAAAATACCTCGGGACAGAATGATCGGGGTGGTAATGAGAATCAAAAGCAGCCAACAATCTTTGCCTGTATCTATCGCGTTGGTGCTTCACAGAAACAACACCGGATGGAGGGGACGGGCAGCTCCTGCACGACCGTTGTTAAGCGGTGACATCGGAAGGCACAGTACGTTACCAAGCTCACAAATAATTAATATCCCTGTAGAAATGATGAGACAGAGATCGGACATATTTTGATGATGAAAACATACAGATCACAGACGCAGACTTCCGGAGCAGGACGAATGCTGTACCTTGCTTCGGTGGCAAGCCCCATGATCCAGGGACCAGGGTCATCAATATAAATTTTTGCATCTCGAGAATGCACGGCTGGGAGAGAAATCCCATTCCAGCCTCGCAGTTCCACGAGATATTTGATCGTGAACACAGCGATCTAAAACATGAATCAGAGTCGAACGTCACGCTAGTAAGGCAAGGCATTACCCCAAGCATGGCGGGATGTCGAGAAAAGAAAAGAATCCGACCAGTCGGAGCAAGGGCAATCTGATGGACCGAGAAATGTGAGTCTAGAACCTGAGAAGATTATGAAAACTTACCTCGCAAATTGTGAGGATGTTATCGATGTTCAAACACTTGAAAAGGGGCCACATAGTGAAGTTGATGTCAACGAGTCCACGACCGAAATCCAGGCCACCAGGGAAACGAGCGATCACCTCGAGATTAGATTCAACGCCGTCACTCTTGGGACTCGCATCAAGTTTGATAAGGTCACCAGCACGAGGGGCAGGATGTGCAAGAATCTTAGAAATCTGCAGAGTGTGAGACTGAACGTCCTTAGAGAACCTTGCCCAGGAGAGCGTGAGATAGTCACGCATGAGATCATAAACCGGGTGCCGCGAAACGAGTGCTGAAAACAGGAACAAGTTTTTTGAACATCATTGAAGCGGTCAGGGGACGGACAATGCTTACTCAGAGCATAAGGAAGCCAAAATACCGTGTCTCCCGGCAGAAATAGCGTGCTTTCTCCAGGTCCATGGCCCACGGTACTTGCCACTTCGAAGTCGCTTTCACTCATGGCACCATCAGCTTCCGTATCTGCACCATCAGTTTCAGCGTCGACCCAGGGACCACGAGCATTCTTCTTCGTGGCACGTCGAGCTTGAATAGTCGGATCATGGATGTCACTTGTGGATCCTGACACTTCAGCGCGCAAGCTTTTCAGACGCGACGCGACGATTGACTGCGCAGACTCCTTTCTAGAACGGCCAGCCTCCAAGGTACGGCGGATTGCCGTGCTGCGTTCAGCATCGGCGTGGGACCAGACTGTCAGGCACACGCCATGGTACGTGATCGTGCTAGAACCAGAGGGGCTAATATCGTTCTTCCCCATTACAGCGTTGGAACTGGTGTTATGACCCAAGAGGCTGGGAGGACCCAGATAAGCAGAGGAAGGCCGAGCGAAAGGATCGTCCGTATATGGATAAGCAAAAGTTGCCGCGGAAGACCTGTTGTCTGTGCTGGACAGGACTGAAGCACGAAGAAGATCTCCTGACGGCGTCGGCGCAAGCGGGGTGCTTGGAGCTGGAAGTGTGAAAGTGAATGTATGGATAGTAGAAGCTGGCTGGAGGGTCGACGCAATCACTTCCACTTCCCGGGTAAAAGAAAGCTGATAACGTAGATGGGTTAGCTGTCAAGATCGTTCCAATTTGTCAAGGACTGACTTTGAGGGCCTTGGATAGCATTTTGCCAACTTCCTGTTTGGAGAGAGCGCCAGCCCCTTTGAGAACTTCTTCACCCTTGCCGCGTTTCTTCTTCTTGCCGCCACCCGCGCCGGGACTAACGGTACTGCCTAAGACTTCGGGTCGCCACCAACGACTGACAGCTCCTTCACAGTGGTGCAGACCGAGCACGGCATCTGGATCCGCAAGAGTCCAAGTATGGGGGGATTTGGGGAGGCCCGAAACGACATAGAGAGATGTGAGAGGAAGAGTGGGCACGAAGGAGGGCATGGGTTCTGGGTCGCGCAGAGAACGAGTGGAAACGAGAGAATTGCGCGCAGACGCCGGAATAGGCTCCATGCTTTGCCGGTGTTTAATGCCGAGAATGCGAGAGGCCTTGTCAGGGCGGACGGGGGTGGAAAGAGAGTTGTTAGGGCTAGAGTTGATTGGTGCAGTCACGGTGATGTAGTCGAGTTCGTGGGCGAGTGCCTCATCCGCGGTGGCGTTGATGTGTAATGAGGGAATATCGTTCTGTACAGAAATATTAATGATGGGAGTGCCTGAGGCGGTGACACGGCCGGCATTGATTGCTGAGAGTGAAAGTGAGGCGTCTGCCATCGACGACTTGAGAAGTCTGTCGGGAACGACTGGGCCGATGGCGGCGGGCAGACGGGCAACGAGCATGGGGCGGTAAGGAACGTGATGGGCAGCGAACAAGGCAGGACCGCCGCCAATTTCCAATTCTCGGGTCTTTATATCTCCAGGCGCGACACAAAAAAAATCAAGTCACGTGATCGCATCTTCCGGCGCCCTGTCTTCCATTCTTGCGAACATTGATTCGCCGATATACTCTATTGTCATCTTCGTATCACATATCGTAACCAACCCCATTTCCCTTTGCCCTCTCTGTGGCTCCCCACACCCGGCCTACTGCCTGCCTCCTCGTCTACGTTTCCTCCTGCAGCACGTCTGCTGGGTACCAAGACATCCTTCCTCACATCACCTTCACTAACCGTTCTCCGCCTCTGCCGCGTCGTATTTACCACGACATCAGCGCTCCCTCGCCCACTCGCCCTCCTTCCTTGCGGATGAATAGCAAAACCCGGGCTGACAGGGGACAGTCCAATCTGAAACCCTGTGCCGAGCGTGTTTATGGGTAGCAACGGCGGGCGTCTGTGTAAAGTCAAAGTACAATCATCCAGTGTTGTCCGCCGTCGATGGCTAATTCGTAAGCGGGAGGAATTCGATGTTATTCTTTCGCGAGAAAGATAATGACAGGGACACAGACGCAGAGGCCCTGTTGATCCTTGATCAGAATTATCTATCCTCGTGAGGTCGGGTATGTCAGACTCTGATCTTGTTCCTCTTTCCATCGGGATTGAATGAGTTCCAGACCTCGGCGGGATATGGGGGACGTCAAAGGAATGTTCATTCATAGTGGATGTTCCGTCCACATCCGATTCATCGCTGCTCCATGTCTCGATGTCCTGCTCTTTGACACCAGATTGTACGCTGACAATCCAGACGCCACCAAGAAGAATCGACATCCCCAATGCAACCAGACCGAGATGGAGAGGGGGTATAAGAGAAAACTGATTGAAATAAACCAATCCATTGATGATGGAAGATACGTTGTAGAAACAAAAGGCCGCTAGAATGAATTGTTCGCTAACATTTCAAGGACTTAAACAGTCGGTGCTTACACGGGCAGACCAGCGTCGGATCAGCTAATATCAGCGCCTTGTGTAGATACCAAAGTTGCAATATTGCAAATACGACGAGGCCAAGAACGAGTACCCATGCTTGCCATCGCCAAAATTGATTTTGACCTCGCAACGTAAGAAGAAGTAACTCTACACCACTCTTCGCAAAAAGGAGACACATGCCGGAGGTGATGCCGGAAAAAGAGGAATACGAGATAGCGAGTAGAACGCGTGTGCGGTTGATGGATCGCATATCAGGATCATGGTATAAAGAAGATGTCGGTGAAAATTTTGAAGGCTTGAGAAGAGGCGTCCGCTCCGTTGAAATGCTAGCATCTGTTGCTGGAGCTGGCGTCGGCAGACCTGTTGACAATGTTCCTGCACGTCGGGAAGGGATAAGAGCGTGGGTAGAATGGATATCAGAAGAAGATGATAATAAGGGAGCATTAGATATTCCGCGAGAGAGAGCAAAATCTGCTATATGAGTCTATTGAACCGTCAGAACGTCTACGGAAAAGTAGAAATAATATGACGTACGGTTACAAGACAGACGAAGACCGTAGAACCCAAGATAGAGAAATATATTACAAAGGCGGGCCTGTTGAATAGAATAAGGAGGTCCTCTAGTGACCGCGTTTGTTCTGGTACAATGCCGAAAAACGCGATCAGCACAGCACCCCCAGCGATGAGAACGGTACCAAGGATCATCCACAGAGAGAAGACATCATTGAGGATAAAACGGGCGAAAAAAGCGTTCCAAAGGAGAGATACAGCTCCTAAAGGTGCAAGTATCACCACCGGAAGGGAAGCGATTTGTACTAGAGAACCAATGACGTTGGAGGAAATGAATATGATAAAGCCCAGCAACCACAGTCTGTGTGTGCACGGAGAGAAACGTGTGAGGAGCAGATGTTCAGAATACTAAGGGCGAATCTTACGGTCTCTGATGCTCGACACGTTGCTGGTGTTCGGGCAGGAGCTGGTTGAGAACATGGCTCTTGCGTTGAATGGTCAGTCCGAGAGACTGGACGAATGAGGCGAAGAGACCGATTACGATACCCAAAGGAATGGAAATTTGTGTGCTGTGCAGAGTGGTATGAGACATAGCCTGTCGTTGGCAGCAGCGAGCTAGGATCGTTGCATATGATCGTGTGACCTAATCAATTTACATAACAAAATCTATCGCTACATACTCATTACACTAATCCATTTCTTCAATCTCAATTTCGTCATCGTCATCAACGTCAATGTCCATGCCATCCTCTCCTTCGTGATTGGGTATAATTTCAAGCCGGTTCCGGGGGCCGTCGAAACGTACCCGTACAGTTTCACCATCGCGAATCCGATCCGAAAGGAGCATCACAGACAACGGATTGAGAAGCTCGCTTTGAATAGCCCGGTTCAGGGGACGGGCGCCATACGCGGTCGAATACCCTGCAGACACTAGATAGTTTTTGCTCTCGGCGTCGATATCGAGTCTAATCTTCCGATCTGCAAGACGATCTTCCACCTCTCTCAACCGAATATCAACAATCTTGAGAATGTGCTGCCGAGATAAAGCACGCTGAAAGCACGTCAATGATCTTTCACGATGCGTAACTCCAAATACTCACAAAGACGATGATTTCGTCTATCCTGTTAACAAACTCCGGAGGAAAGTGTGCTTGGATTGCACCCATGACCAATGACTTGGTTTCCGGATGCACCGGACCTTCCCCCATATCATTAAGATAAGATGCACCAAGATTGGAAGTCATAATAATGACGGTATTTCGGAAATCAACCACCCTACCCTGGCCGTCTGTTAGACGGCCATCGTCGAGGACTTGTAAGAACAGGGTGACGAACTCGCGGCACGCCTTTTCGACCTCATCCACCAAGACAATAGAATAAGGCTTCCGCCTCACATATTCTGTGAGTTGGCCACCGGCGTCGTAGCCCACGTACCCTGGAGGCGAACCAATGAGGCGTGAGATTGAGTGCTTTTCCGAATACTCGGAACCATCAATCCTGATCATTGCATCAGGTGAATCAAACAAAAGTGACGCAAGCTGAGACAGGGAATTAGCATAAATTATATCGGTAGGTGAATATCCAGATTCTCACAGTTTTTGCAAGCAACGTCTTTCCTGTCCCAGAAGGGCCAGCCATCAGGAAGCTTGCTACTGGTCTGTTCGGATTACGAAGCCCGCTCCTCGACAGCCGTATGGCATTAGCAACAGACTTTACGGCGTCATTCTGGCCGATAACATTGTTACCTAATACCTTGTCCATCTTCAATAATTTCTCGCGTTCAGTGGAAACCAGTCGGGTGACGGGAATGGATGTCCATCTTGCGACAATTTCAGCAATTTGCTCAGGCGTGACGGTATCCGCGCCACTGCCAGCCACAGCGTCCTCTTCAGCTTTCTGAGCCTCTAATTTTTCCAGACGGGATTGAAGATCAGGGATCGCATAATATTTTAGATCGGAAGCAGTCTCAAGATCACGTCTAGACATAAAGAATGAATCCAAGGTAAGGATAATGAAAGACCGACTAACCTTCGTTCAGCGTCTTCGAATTTAACCTTCAAATCATCGATTTTCCTCCTGAGCTCATTCATGTCATCACCACGTTTCTTCTCATTCTCGTAAGCGGCCCTCAATGGTTGAAGTTGCTCCTCAACCTCCGATATAGCCTTTCGAGCAGATTGCAGACGCTCCTTGCTGGCCGTATCCTTTTCACGTTCTAGAGCATGTATTTCAACCTCGAGTTCCAACTTTCTGCGTTGTAATTTGTCTATTTCTTCAGGTTCCGTCTCCCGTGTGACACGAACGCTGCAAGTACGTTTTATTATCAAACAAGCATGGATATGAATTAAGATGCAGACCTGGCACATGCCTCATCAACGAGGTCGATCGCCGAATCTGGGAGTCGCCTGGACGTCAAATAACGATGTGCAAGTTGGGCGGCAGATATGAGAGAACCGTCAAGGATGCGCACACCATGATGGACTTCATACTTTTCACGGATACCGCGAAGGATGCTGATAGTTTCCGGGACTGTAGGCTCGTTGACAATGACCTGCGCGAAACGCCGCTCCAAAGCGGCATCGGTTTCAATGTATTTCCTGTATTCAGCGAGAGTTGTTGCACCGATGCAGCGTAGCTTGCCACGAGCGAGAAGGGGTTTGAAGAGGTTAGCAGCATCCATACCACCACCTTCTCCGCCCCGTCCTGCCATGATGAGGTGTAGTTCATCAATGAACAGAATGACTCCCGGACCGCCCTCTTCTGCTGCTTTTTCCACTTCATTCAGAACCGACTTGATTCTTTCTTCATATTCTCCTTTGTACTTCGCTCCAGCCATTAAAGCACCCATATCCAGTGAATATAGTCGAGCAATGAGACTCGCAGGGACATCACGCTTGATAATACGTTGAGCAAGACCTTCGGCAATCGAGGTTTTGCCGACACCGGGTTCACCAATGAGCACAGGGTTATTCTTAGTCCTGGAAATATGTGAGACATATAATATGTTCGAAAGTCGGGATGCACAAACCTTCTACACAAGATCCGAATAGCACGTCGTATTTCGTTATCTCTGCCAATAACAGGGTCAATTTTACCCTCCTCAGCCAAGGCTGTAAGATCGACAGCGTATTTTGAGAGCGCGTCAAAACCTTGCTCGGCAGTTTTGGACTCGACGCGACGATTTCCTCGAATTTGATCAATAGCAGTGATAAGGCTGGCCTCGGTGAGCCCCAACTCCTTAAGTAGACTAGATATAGTGGTGTCCTTCACGAGAGCCCGAAGTAAATGGTCCTGCGCAAGGTATGAATCATGCATGGTCTTTTGCAAACTTTGGGCTTCGCGAAGAACTTTCAGCGCAGCCGAGCTAAGGGATGTTTCGTCGGGAGGTGGACTTTGAGTAGGAATGCGAACGATAACTTTCTGCAGCGCACGTTTAACAGCCACCTAAATAGACACAGTCAGTGAAGTCACAGCGAAAGCGGTCTGAGTCGTACCGGGTCCCCTCCGGCTCTCTGTATCACAGAAACAAACAGCGGTATGGGCCCCCCGGAGGATTGAGCTCCTCCAGGAATAGCTTCTCCTGCACCCTCGTTTATGAGTACAAAAGACATGTGTGCTGGGTAAACTGTGGAAGGTTTAAAAAGTGACCTGAACGACTAGACTCGGAAACCACTTACCTTGGGCATTTGCGTAATCTTTAGCAAGTTGAAAGGCATCAAGCAAAGACTGCTGGGTTTTCTCAGTGAAATCGAAGTTGGTAGTCATGTCTGGGAGATGCACGTTCGGAACGAGCGGTTTTATAGTCTACCTCAAGGTCAACGAGATGCATCCACTGCCGAGTCGAATGTTCTGGATTGACGTCATATACGTGCCATCCTCCGGCCCGAATTTCTACTTGTAGATATATATGTACATGCTATTTGCTCTTTCAAAATCAAAAACTCAAAGCTTGGACTTCAAAGGAATTATATCCAACTGACGCCACTTATCCATGTATCAGTACCACCACGTTGCATGGAAGAAATGAAATTCACTGACCCAAGGCGGCAATCGCTTTGTAGTCTCAGATAGTGTGTCAGTAAACTTCGGTACTCTTCTCTCTTTAAAAGAATTCGCTCCTTCTTCGGCATCTAAGCTTTTCCCAAGAACACGAATGGCCATTGAGTCAAGAAGATGGTTCTCTTCAATAGAACCTCCAGGGTGCTGGATTAATGCCTTGGTATACGCTATAGAGGGCTGTGAGGTATTCGACACAAGCTCCTCAGCAAATGCTCTTGCAACCGGAAAGACGTCTTGACGTGACGCGATAATTTGTTGATAGAGGCCGTTGATGGCAGGCGAGTCGGGAGTCACAGTAGCGCCTGTCAAAAGAAGGGAACTCGCCCTTGAGTGCCCGAGCAGACGAGGTAACAAGTAAGTTGATGTCGCTGTAGGTAGCCTGCTCCGTCAGGATGTTGAATCTTTGATTTCGGATAGACCACATGCCTTCTGCTACAATTCCACGACGAACAAACGGAAAAGTTAATTTTGCCCCGGCCCAGATAAAACGAAAGTCAAAGGGAAGTTGGAAAGCTGTAACCCCTGCCCCAGCCTGAAGGTGAAAGAAATAAGAAAACCGAACGATCATCTTTTGGCATGTTTTGACACGTACAGCATGACCATTGACCGCTGCGATGGTTATCTTACGACATCTGTAGATCGCGATAGAAAGGGTACCGCCCGAGTCTCGATGAGCTTTTGGTACCCGTTTGTGAATGTTAAGCAATGTAAAACTCGGTACAAACCATGATCGCCTTCTTTCTCGGTTTCCTCTTCCCATAGCAAGTCCCAGCCCCCCGAAATGTCAGCCTAGGAGGAGATACATATGCACATCAATTTGAGGTTGACATCGAGAAAGGAACTCCACATACACCGGAACAGTAGGCTGGCGCTATTGGGTCTGCAGTGAGGATGACAGCACGCACTCGATCATCTTTGTCGCACAGCTTGAACACTTCTTTCAACTCAAGAAGAATATTCTTATTTATTGAGTTTCTCCTATGTAGACACACGTTTCATGTTACACTGATGAGCAGCTTTTGCATGTCGTGCAAAACAGGTACTCACTGCTTCGAGCGATTGAGTATGATTACCACAATAGCACCCTCCAAGGAAACTGTGATGTCCTTGAATCCTAAGCTGCTATAATCGAGCAAGGCCATTGGCTGTTGGTGGAGTACAGGAATTCACATGCTCTGACAGATCATCATGAATATGTAAGCAAGAAAGACATTGCTGAACTGGTATCGATTTGTGTGATTTATGAACTCACGTTTTAAGGGGTCAGGGGACAGAAAGAGAGGACGTTGATGAGCCAAGACGACTGCGTTTTATCCCTATACATTGACGGATATTGAGGGGTGACAACGACCTCGAAAAAAACGCTGACTCAGCAAATTCACTCGTATATTCGTGCGTTATCTTCCCTGTCGCTTCCCCCCTCGGATTGAGGTTCCATCACCGATTCACACCTAACTTATTCTATGTACATTGGCTTTTCTATCGCCGTAGTACAATCATGTTAAATGGAAGCGGAATCAAGATTTTCTCAGGTGTGTATAGAATGAAGCCTCAAAGGGTAATTTATCTCTTAGTTTTGACCTTTTCTGCAGGCACCAGCCATCCTGAACTCGCAGAAATCATAGCCAGGCGGTAAAGGATCATCATGTCAGCTTGCGTCTTCTTCAAGTGACTTTACGATTCCAGGATTGGATTGCCTCTTTCCAAGGCTGAAATTACTCGCAGTGGGATTGGCGAAACAAGCGTCCGCATCGCAGAGTCTGTACGCGAAGACGACGTATATATCATCAACACTGGGTGTGGGGCAGTTAACACGGCTCTTATGGAATTATGTATAATGATCCATGCCTGCAAAATTGCAAGCGCAAAAAGGATCACTGCGGTGATTCCGCTGTTTCCGTATTCGCGACAAGACAAGAAGGACAAAAGCCGAGCTCCCATTACAGCTAAACTTGTGGCCAACATGATTCAAAAAGCAGGCTGTGATCATGTAATCGTCAGTATTGTTCATCCTTTCAAGCAACAAATATGCGAACGATCCACTCCTGCTTAGACCATGGATTTGCATGCCTCCCAGATCCAGGGTTTCTTCGATGTACCTGTTGACAAGTAAGTTATCTTGTGTTCCAAGTGACGCATGGCTAATATTTTATATTGCTGCAGTGTATGTATCATTTGTCTTGCTACTTATGATTAGCATTCATCCCGGCTCTTTTTCTTGTTTTCTTGAAGCTTTACGCGGAGCCGTCAGCGATCCTTTATATCCGGACACACTTTAATGTAGATGATGTGGTGATTGTCTCCCCTGACGCTGGAGGAGCTAAAAGGTACGCTTGACTTGTTCAATAGAGACACAGTCTGGTGATATGTACAGAGCCACTTCGATCGCGGATCGTCTGGGCGTGGACTTTGCACTTTTTCACAAGGAGCGTAAAAAGGCAAATGAAGTTTCACGTATGGTTCTGGTAGGACACGTTCGGGACAAAATTGCCATTCTCGTGGACGACATGGCAGACACATGCGGAACGCTCTGCCTAGCTGCTCAGCATCTTTCTGAGGCTGGAGTGTCGAAGGTATACGCGATCGTTACTCACGGGATCTTGAGTGGTAATGCGCTCAAATCTGTGGAAGAGAGTGCATTGGAGAAATTAATTGTCACGAACACCCTTCCGCAAACGGCGAATCAGGCTGCTTGTTCGAAAATTGAAGTCATCGACATTGGAGTCGTGCTTGGGGAGGTAATTAGACGCAGCCACTACGGCGAAAGTGTCTCGAAACTGTTCCACGAGGTCCCATATTAGAAGAACGATGTATGACTAGTTAGATGTATTTCCTTGTGTTCCGTATATATCCAAATCAAGACGAAGTGGAATGCGGCATACATACTAAAATGGGGCATGTGGAATCCGGGATCAAGTATTCTTGATAGATCCGAGGTATTAATGGGTCAGCTGAGCACTTTTGAAGTCTAACAGGAGAAGGCTCGACCGTGCATCAGTCCCCGCACATCGTCGTCGTCGTCGACATCCACGGCGCCCGCTCCTTTGTCGGTCTAAGCCCACTCGACCCCGGCGACCTTCCGTCATTACTTTCACCAGCCTGGAGCCATTCGGCTCCATTTTGTCTGATTCCGGGTCGCTTCCTACTCGCTTCTTCTGCTCGCTTGGCCACTGACTTACAGCGAATAACAAAAAACGACTCTTGCCACAAGTCGTTCTCGCCGCCTTTTCCCTACATCCACCTCTTACTTCTTCAAGTCTATCTCCGGTCCTGGGCAATGCTAGGCGTATCATGTACGCAACCTCACCTCATGTCCCAAATGGCCATAATCTCTCCTCGTACGACAACCACTATACAAACGGCCAGTCGCTTCCTCAGCATTCGCCCCATACACCCAATCCACCTCCGCCACCGTCACAACGTTCAGCATCGTCAGTTCCGAAAGAACCCATCGTCGTCGTCGGAATACCTAGTGTTTCGATCCAGAATAATCGCCTTGTTGTCGGGAGCGCTCAAAGCAGTTGGTCTTTCCTTATCTTTTCGGTTCGCACTCGACTGATTTTCACCAGGTTCGACGCGCTCCTACACCCCCCTCAAGGTCTTGGGTGATGGATCATTTGGAACAGTGTGGTTGTGCGATTGGCATGGGACGTTACCCCCCAATACCCCCCTATCTCCTATGCAATGCGGAGCAGGCGCAAGACCAGAGTGGGCTGGAAAACGATTGGTGGCAGTCAAGCGAATGAAGAAAAGATGGGAAGGCGGTTGGAATGAATGCCAGAAACTTAAAGAGCTCGAGGTAAGCACCGTTCCTGCACGCTTTACTAGACCATGGCTAATGTCAATTCATAGTCTTTGCGGGCTATTCCTTTCCATCCAAACATCATTCCTCTCTACGATTTCTTTCTCCTCCCGGATTCCAAGGAACTTTACTTCGTCTTTGAGTCAATGGAAGGCAACCTTTATCATTTAATCAAGGCACGAAAAGGCCGACCACTAGCGGGTGGTCTAGTGGCTTCCATCTTTCATCAAGTTGTATCCGGTCTCAACCACATACACAATTCGGGATATTTCCATCGTGACATGAAACCAGAGAATGTCCTCGTGACGACCACTGGTCTCTTCAATTACACACCTGTTTCACCTATTGCACAACCAGGAACTTCAGAAGGGGACGTTGTGGCCATTATTAAACTCGCCGATTTCGGTCTCGCTCGAGAAACCAAAAGCAGTCCACCTTATACCGAATATGTCTCGACACGTTGGTACCGTGCACCAGAGGTTCTCTTACTCAGTCGTGACTATTCAAATCCCGTCGATATGTGGGCATTAGGGACGATAATGGCGGAGTTGGTGAATCTTCGTCCCTTGTTTCCCGGTTCAGACCAAACCGATCAAGTTCTCAGGATCTGTGAGATACTTGGAGACCCTAGCGATGAATATGGATTGGATTCGCATCGAGGGGCGTTTGGTGGTGGAGCCTGGCCCAAAGGCGTCAAAATGGCGAAAACGTTTGGATTTAATTTTCCTAAGGTATATCACTTTTGGCTCGAAGCTGTAATGCGTGTTGACTATGGATCCAGCATAAGCCAAAGGACATACACACACTCTTTGATCGGAGCGTTCCCCTGTCCTTGGTTCACTGTATACGCGACCTACTCAAGTACGACCCTGACAAAAGGTTGACGAGCCGTCAGTGCTTAGAGCATGCATATCTGCGTGAAACGATACCCCAGAACAATATCCCAATACCCATTGGACTTCGCATCGCAGCGTCAAGTGGATCCATAGCCGCTACGCAGAACGGGAAAACACTTCACACAATGCCGTTGTCCGCTACTCGCTCCAACGTACCACACCATCGTCACAACAGCCTTGCTGTGTTGACTACCCATCCGTCTTTTCCGCATTCTTTTACCCGCAATTCGCAGCCAACAAATGTGGTGTATCTTGCAGCTGATGGATCTGAAGAGATTCAAGAAGAACCACGACTGCCCACTTGGATTGCTCATGGAATACACTCCTTGCCCGCTGACAGCCCTGGTTCTCCCATGGATGTCTCCTCCCCTCAGGTAGATCTATCAGCGCCACACTACCACCACATAGGTATTCAGAGTCCTTCAATGGTTCCCGAATATCCTGCACGACCGAATTTAGAGCCTGATCGCACGTCAGGCCACCCTGGCGTCATTTCTCAAGGACACAAACTCGGGAAACTTAGCTCACTATCTTTTGGAAAGAAGAGCAGCAAATGGGGTCTGAGTATGTTTGGTGGTGATAAGACACACCTACCGCCCCTGGACGAAGTGCCACTACCGTCATCGATTTCAACACCGTCATTGAAGCGCACGCAAACTTCGAGTACGGATAGCAGGTCTTTGCAAGAGCCATCTCCTATTCGAGAACGCACAGATAGTGATATCAAGAAGATTAAGAAGGAGGCCGAGCGGGTACAGAGGGAAGCGGAGAAGCAACGACGAAAACTGGCTGAGAAGATGCACCGAGAGCAAGCACGGGCTGTAATGCAAAAACGCAGCCAGATGGTGCAGAAGACGACGGGCAATGAGTTGGAGTGGCTCGGAGGGAATGAACAACGTCTCGAGTTTTCGGAGAAGAACAAGTTATCTTCGGCAATGACTCGGCAAAATCAGAGTAGCACGGTGAACGCAGCTGGTGCACGTTTCGTGGCACAATCAGACGGTGGAGAACGGGATAGGCGTTGTGTCAATGAACGGATTCTGAAGGCGCGACGGCGAGAGTTTGACGACGACCATTCAATGTCGTCATCAGACGTCCATAGCATGAGCCGGATGTCGTCAATATCGTTCGCGACTGTAGATAGCGACCCCGGCCCGTCGCGGGCGCGAAATCGACCCAATGTGTTTGGTATCAATAGGATGACCTCAATGTCGTCATTGCAGACTTCGTTCGACGAGTTTACTCACTCCGCGCGTTCGTCGAACTCTTTCTCGCTTGAAGGACAACTAGCACATGATTTTCATGTTCAGGCATCCGTTAACTCATTGTCCCCTCCCCCTATGCAGCTCCTCTCGCTTTCTCCTTCCATGTCTCCCTCCCCATCTTGGAACCAGGTTGGCGAAACTCAGAATCACTTCATCCAGAATCCACCCTATCCCCACTTCGACTACCAAGGCCAGTCTCCGCGCCTTGGTAACACGCCAAAATCCGCCAAGTCGAATATTAATCCGATATTCAAAGTGGTAAGTTACAAATGGGACCGTCCGGATGGTCTCATGCCTGATCATTTTGAAAAATTGGTTCAGCCGCCGCTCCCGCCACGAACTGCGGATAGTGAATCATCCAATGCCCTCCCGCCATTCTCCCAGCTTGACGCAATTGCAGGAGGCGATTATCCCCCGCTCTCTCCAATGTCTTTCGTTACAACTCCTTCAGAAGATGCTTGATCTTCGCCTAGAACTGATTATCCTCACATCTTCGGCCAAGAATTGCCTCACGTTCATTCAGCCAACCCACACATTACTCATTTATTAACATTGGACCGAGGAGGTATTGTATTGCCTCGCCCATATGCATATAATCAGCCATTGATTCTATCTCCCTCACCTGTTCCTAATTCGAGGTTTTCTGTCCCTACAATACTTACTTACTTTGTTCTTTAGTTGCACCATGTCAGCCGGAGTTACATATATAGTAGAGACCAAATGTATTTTTACGCTCACTGGCTTGTATAAGGTCAATAATTAGAACTCGAGGAAATTCAAAGCCGGGAATTGTCGGGTACAATGCAAAGATTGCACAACGGAGTTCGATGATAATGGTGTATGTGAAATGAGGTTTCTGTATATATCTAGGATTCTAGAAACCAATAGTATTAATGGTGGTGCGGCGCTTGCTCAAATCGGATGCCACTATGCATCAGAATCGGTCAAGTTTTCAATACCATGACTGGATGAAATACACACCAATAACTGATCGAAAGGGACAGCTGTGGTCAACAGGATGTCTGGCAAAAAAATAAAGAAGTACAGACCCACAAGCACGAGGTCCAGGCGCATCCTGTAAGAAGTGGAAGTTGCCGGATTTTTCGTTATCAAAATACGAGAACACCAACCAGATTGATGAAGATCTTTGGATGTCCCAAAGGGCCACCCCCTGCGGATTGTGGATGATAGATACATATAATTTACGAGACAAATGATGAAGCATTTTACGCACCACCGTCACAAACAGCCTTCCGCCCATGTACGAGTCTCACAGGCTCATTTGCAATGAGTTCCATCGCACTTAGTGGATTGGGCTGCAATTCCGAAGCAGTCTGCTCGAACCGAGCCCCGGTAGTAGCTGCAGCACGCGGTTGCTGATTGCTTGACCACGTCGTTGGATAGTTTGGTGCTTGAGGAGTCGGGAGAGAGGAATGAGGTTTTACAGGGACGAATGAGACGGTACGGGCAAAGATTCGGAGAGTACAGTTGAGCTGCGGGGCGAGGCGACGACTGAGCATTATGGTTTGTTGAGAGCAAGTTCCTCGTGAACAACAAACTCCCACGGCTACAAATCTCTCATCAATGTCTCTTCTTTACAAATACCTTCAAGAGCCGTTCGGTCCCTATCCTGAAGATCTAATATTTCCCTCTCACTGGAAGAAATGTCTCAATTTGCAATCATTGCGCATGGAATGCGGTGCTTCGCCTGTTGGGTCTGTTCATATCCCATTCGTAGTTGACGACTCCCAGCGTTGAGATATTTACTAACAGCCTGGATGAAACCGAATACATTGCAGCAGCGCCCAAGTCTAGCAGAATCATCCAGGGTATTACAAAATTCTATGGGATAATCGAGCTAGCTAGCCACCAATGTTTGTCGCCTCAAGGTCAAAAATATTTGCAACAAGAACTGCATCGAAGACTGGCCCATTTTGACCACAGTAACAACTTTAGGCATTTCACCCTCAGTGACGTCCATCAAGTGTTCAAAATTAGAGTGTGGATACAATGCATAAAAAGCATGAACGCCCGATTCTTGAGTAAGAGTCCGCGGTACAATGGGGTAATTCAACCAGTTAATGTGTCTTACACTTCAGCTTCCAACGGTTTTGAGACGTCTCTTGTCATAAACTCTGAATATAGGTAGACAGAAATAACCTGGCTTACTCATACTGAATTTAAGATGTCTGCAGATTATACAATGTTCTCTCCCTGGATGCTGCAACCTTCAGACGTAGCAGGAATTTCTTGACTCGCTGGCGACTCTGGGCTTTAATCGAGAAGCTAATACTGGATGACCCTATGGAAACACCTACTGAGGAACGAACTATTGACTGGTTGGTTGACCGATATTTCTTCCGACTTCAAAAAAACAACAGTGGACGGTTTCCTCGTCACGTATCTCGTGCCGAATTAATTGGTATTTTTGCTGCCCATGCTGACTGGATCCTTGCACAACATCTTGCAACCGCAGCGAAGACTGTCCAAAAATTGAATATCCAGAAATGGATTTTTTTTTGCAAGGAAGTTCAATTAGCGAGATCCATCGCAAGTCAAGAATCTGTTTCCCTGGGCTGGGGCTTACCTGAAAAAGGCATAGTCAAAGAAGACATATTCAACCTTTCCCGTTTTGGTACCATTGGAGGAGGCTGGGACAAAAGATTGGGCAATGCCCTGAACAAACGCCCAAAAAAGGTCCAATCAGAAGTGAGCAGTGCTTTTATTATTGATTGACCATTCCCGAGTCTCTAAATTTCTCTCATAAGAAGTTTCAGACACATTCTCCTTCAGCGACCAATAGTCATCCACCAACTATATGTCGACAGAAGCCGACTACTGAATTCATTTACGATTCCGACTTTTCAGAAGCATCGACATCTTCCTACTCAGAATCTACAGACGAAGATATCATCGTGGACCTCGCGAGAATAGATGAAATCTATTCTTACCGTCCTCGTTTTCATTCGGGTTATTTTGAATGGCAGTGCCCTTTTTGTCATCACGCCATTGATTTCCTCGACCTACAGGAGGTCAGCACAAGATCTCTAATGGCTGCAGATGATCAGAACAAGCTGGGCAGAACATGGATGTTTTTGAAGGACGAAGACGCTCAGACAACGTTTCTCGACACGGTTAAAAATCATTTTGCGAGTCATATTGATGCCTTTCAAAAAATTTCAACGTCACGCAAGGCAGACACTTTTGACTGTCAAGTCCCGGCATGTAGAACTAGACCCTAGGGTCGACAACGTCCTCCCATACTATAGAGCGCCTATACTTTAGGGATGACCCAGTGTGAACACAATCGACCTACGGTAAAAGCTTCTCAACTCCAACTGGCACTTACAATATATGTTCAAAAAGTGTTTTGACAATACAGATATTTGTTTCAAACCTTCTAACCGTGAGGGAGTTACGGCTCTTTAACCATCGTGTCGCCAACCTGGATCTACATAGTTGGCTTGAAAAGAATTTGCATAATCCACTTCCGACCTGATAAAGATCCTTTATGGATCCCTCCAACACACTGTGTTCACGAGACGGACATACACAGATTGAGATGAAGCGAAGAAGTATCAAGCGCCAACGCAGATTGGAATATGCTGCTGGAACAATTATTGCATCCATGTCTCTAAGCCGCGGTTTTGTCTTCCCGACTTTGACCCTTCATTTGAAATGCCTTTTCATGTCATCGACCTGCAAGCAGACAATCGGGATGGCTAGCTACAAAGATGACTTGTAGGAAAAATTTAAAGCGATTTGCTGCTCGCATCAGAAAATTGCCGGTAAATTGTTAAAATCACGCATTCCGCCAGTGCCTACACTGATTTGGTTCGAGGAAAATTCATGTCATGACAGTTTGAGAAGTGGTGGTATCCGGGGGACTTGAGGAGTTTCTTGGTCCTGGTAACTCTTCTACCAGAAGAGGGTCCGAAAGTGGAATCCCAAGGCTTCAAGCAATCGGAAGAGTCATTTAACACCTGTTCCATCGCAGCTGCATGGGCTATCGACACAAGTAGATCGACAGTACTTGTTATGCGAATTTTTTCGTACTGAGATGCCTGTAAATCCATGGAAGCAATGAAGATAAAACACTCGCTTCAAGGGGTGGCCTCAATTTTAAGGAGTAATACTGGTAAGTGCAAAGCTTGCTATCATATATGTATGCCTTGAGAGCTTTGAAGTCGTCGTTAGGCTGGCTGTTGCACACAAGACAGTAACGCGCACAGACTCCGAATGCCAGTGAAATAGCAGAGGGCAGTCATCATTAATTAGCTTTTCCTCAGTGTTTTGGAGCCAAAGTAGGGAAACACGAGATGTTGAACGGTGAGAGAGGTAAACAATGGGCATACGGTCACGTGGAAGGCGTCAATCCGAGCAACCTCACGAGTCACTTTAGCCTACGCACTAACATGGCGGGACTCCTCGAATGGTCGAATGCCATCCGATTCACCATGGAAAACGACCCAGGAAGAGAGAATTTCCAGAGTCACATTCAAACTCATGGTTTCATTTTCTTAGATGACTACTTGGAAAACATCCTCTCTGGTCCTTGCCAGGAGTAGGCCTCTTCTTTGTCCTTTGATGCCTCTGCTCATATCCCTACTAGTCCTATAATTGAGTTAGTCAAGACTCCTGGAAGAAAGAAGATGACATACAAGAAGCCTAAAGGTCTAGTTTCGTCAGGTTCCAGGACAGTAGCCTCTTTCAAGGTATGACATGCAGTTAGCAATGATTTCTTCTCTCCTTACATTTACCTAGCAAATTGATTTAAATGAAGAACAAGAACCGGAAGAAAAAGCAACACCTCTGTTGAACTCCCTTGACAGGGGCGTTTTTCAGGCGACGGGTCTGCTGAATCTCAATGCTGCCGACCGACTTTCGCAGCAGATGATCACTAGTGACAAATTGGTTGCGTCTTCAGGTGCATTTCAGAGTACTCAAACTTCACAGATGGCCGTATATTCATCCACCAGCGGTTCTCTCACTCCTGACCGTCTGCATCAGAATGATTTATCAGTCATTGCTGAAGATGACGAAAATCCGGAGCTGAAAACACACTCTCGACGAATCTCAGGCGTTCCTCTTTCTCCAGCTCTGCATACTCTCCCTAAGCATGACATAGGCGATAGTCATGAACGTGCTGAGTCAGAACAACCTGTCGCCATAGCCGAATCATCCTCGGATATTTTCCACTCCATCACACTAGACTCTCCATCATCACAGGCGCTTACGAGTACGCATAACCCTGTCGTCCCGCCTTCATCACCTACTTTGCCTGAAACCAACTCGACGAAAGATATTGATGTTTCAGAGACGAACACATCAACGCCGAATACACCATTACTCGACACAGCACTAGGGAAATCAGGAGTAGAATTATCTGATATTCACGCCTTGGATTCAAATATGGGCAGTCGTGATCTTGGATTACCTTCCCAAGACCTGAGTCAGGTTCT
This sequence comes from Termitomyces sp. T73sscA, assembly GCA_017657235.1. Classification (NCBI taxonomy): domain Eukaryota; kingdom Fungi; phylum Basidiomycota; class Agaricomycetes; order Agaricales; family Lyophyllaceae; genus Termitomyces; species Termitomyces sp. T73sscA. The sequence goes on along the minus strand of JAGGAP010000120.1, from coordinate 3,508 downwards.
CCCGTCTGGAGACAAGTATGGTGTTGCATTATTCCCCACGCTTCCTGCTCCGATACCCCTTAGAAAATCTGTTCGCACTTCTCGGGATCCATCAGTAAGTGCAGGTCACACTGGTGCAACTACCCCCGGTGCCCTACCGGGGGGTAAACGCACGTCATGGTTGAAAAAGGCTAGAGAGGTGAAAGCGTTAGAGGTAACGATCAAGCCTCCTCACACCAATACGGCACTCGTTGTTTCAGGCACCCCTTCTGAGAACGTATTAAAACGTAAGAGTGTGGAACTACTCGTGTCTCCCGAGATTATTGCACCATTGGACCCGGAACGGAATCTCAAGAGTGTTAAGAGCAACGAGACGGATGAAGCACCTCTCAAAGCTACGCCAAATTCTTCACAGCTTCATCACAAAACGCCTTTGATGGTCAATGACGCTTCAGGACAGGAGGGAATGCTGGACCGCTTCAAAAGAACGGTCGAGGATCTTGGGGCAAAAGTTGGGAAGAGTATTAGTAAATCGCTTGGTGCAGCTGCTGCCACCAGTGCACTTGCCGAGGCGCGTGCAGCTGCTGAGGCTCGGGTTGTGGAAAGAATTCAGAAGGAGGAAGAAATGACGAGAAATTCTGGTTCTCCAAATTTACCCGCGTTTGCCGCCGACATTCCTGTCATGAATAGGTCCGTAAAACCGGCGGATAAGACTTCCGATGAACTATCCTCAGAGGAACGGAGACTAAGCATTTCTGACCTATCTCCTCCCACAAACAGTAGCATCAACATCAAGGACGGGCCTTCAAGCATTATTGAAACTTCCAAACATGATCCTATCTCAGACCTAGAATTGGATCATTCAAGGGATCCTACTAGTGATCATCAAAAAAACAGAGAAAGCATGACAACGACTCCGCCGGACTCTCCGCCGACTTCTCGCCACACCAGTTCTGTATTACACCCCGAAGTGGTCTTCGATAAATATCCTCCCGTGTTTATTCCTCCAGTGCTCCATGATCATGGCATGGGCTTGTCATCAGCCCACACCTTTTCGTTGCCTGTTTCCATGTCTTTAGGCCTCGGTACGCGTCTCCAGCTACCTTCATCTCCAAAACACGCAGGCGTTCTTTCCAGACAATCTACAATGGAGAGTGTTCAATCAGACGAGATCTTCGATCACACGAACAGCGCTGCCTGGATGCCCGAGACACAGGATACTGATCACTCGTCTAGATATAGGTCACAATCACAAATTATCTGCCAGACTCCGACGAACGGGGACGATAGTTGGCATATGCAGGAGAGGCTTGCTACTGGCATGAAATGGACATTCGGTGATACTATGAAAGAAGACAGCATGACGTGGGGTGCGTCACCCTCTCAAAGTCAAATAGAAGACACTGGTAGATTGGACATACATCGAGACCGCGAGGCCCGAGGGAATGAACTTGATCAGAATGATACTCTCCCCGCTACTTCGGCCATCGACAACCACAGCGACTTTGTCGCTTATAGAGATAGCGACCTCAACGACATTATTATGCATGGACAATCCACGATTGGTCTTGTAGAGGTACGTTGAGTTGTTTCTTCCTACGTCTTTGTATGGTTCTCATTGTCTTGAATATTAGAAAGCACCTAAAAGTGATTGTCAAGTGTCAACGGCTTCGCTACAATCCTCTCGGTCCCACACCGGTTTGACTGGCCAGACTTCAAGGCCTCTAGGCAGTGCATTGGGAGCTAGCAAGAAAGGAAATCCTGAAGTCAAAAAAGTGTTACAAATGGCTGCTGCGGCAGCAAAGAAGGTCGGTTCCGATGTGCAGATCCAGGTATCTAAACTGACCGCTTACTTTGGCCAGCAACAAGAAGAGAACGATAAAAAAGCAGCTCGTTTGAAGGAAATGGAGAATCGGCGTCAACTCGCGATGCAAAGAAAGGCCGAGGAAATGAGATCCCGGACACTTGAACAAGAAAGGAAAGCCAAAGAGGAAGGAGAGCGTCGGAAGAGAGAGCGTGAGGAAAACACGGATAAACGACCGACAAAAGTGGGCGTTAAAAAGGTGGTGCTCTTGAAGCTGACAACGTAGTACTAACTTGAAGTTTAGGACGATGACAACGGGAAGAAGCGCAAGATTGCTTCGTTTGAGAGCCAGAAGCGAGAGACAAAGAAACTCTTGTTCAAGCCTGTACCAAAATCATCATCGCTAAAGCCACCTTCGGCTCTTGGTTCATCCACGGCTTATAATATGTCTCTCCAGACTGTCGCACACTCGTCTATATCGAACGACTCTAGGCCGTTGAAGCCACCTGTACTTACTGCCGGCACTGTGAAGGGAAAGACCCCAACCACACCGTCTGCCACCCAGGACAACCTGTCTCAGCCCTCACAGCTCGTACAATTCCAAATGGCGGCCCGTGCGAAAGCGCAAATCCAAACTGCACACCTCACATCCGAGCCTCAAGTGATCAGCGAAAGTATAGAATTGCCTGAAATTAACAGCGAATACTCTGATTCTGATGATGAGGATCGCTCGAAAGCATTGCCTGGCTGGGCACAGTCACCTGAGCTTCGACAGGCTTTGCAACTTCAGAGTACAATCAATCCGGACGACATCTTCGGTGCAATCAGGCCGTTACGGATGGAGGAAATGTTCAAGGATCGGACTAGTCTCTTCAGAGCGAGAACAAGCTCTGCCAATTGGACCGGTACTGATCGTCTTACTATGGAAGAAGAGAGAGAATATGCAAAGAGGATGGGTTTCAAGTAATTAGTTCACTGAGTTTCTGTTATCTTTGTTTATGTAATAAGTATAATTGTCACATGGTATAGCTAAGATCTCGACTGTTTTCAAAACAGTTGGCCATAACCTATTTTAGGCAAACACCGAGATTTTGCGCATCAGAACGTCGCCGACCACTTTCATGTTGTAGCACATTCAATCCTTGTAGTATAGTGCTAAATTTTATATGTACATGATCAGAACTATATTCTACAGATGCCATAGAGATCAAAAAAGTGATTTGAGTTCATTGAAAAAATGGAGATTTACTGCACCGAGCAAGCAACTTTCTGTCAATTATCAAGTGCGAGCAACACAAGAAAAACTTGACCGGCCTATTAGACAAGTCTTTCTGGAGGTGCAACAAAAGGTTTCAGGGTAATGAACTGCTTCAAAGTGTAGCTACATGCCGATCTTTGATAAGGTGTGATGGCAACATGGTAACTATCAATGTAGCGGACATCATGAGACCTTTGTAGCATCTCTAAAAACACTCTCCCTACCGTCTACTGCCCTGCATTTATCTGTCCAAGCTATAGGCCTTGCAGGAACGACAGAAAGTGAGTATGATCTTGCCCAGTTATTCGATTTTATTACATGATCCGATTGTTAGAAATCAGACCTAAGAACAACGTTAAGTTAATTCCCTCAGTCCGGTATAAGTGACTCGTATTAACTGTACCTAAGAACAACGTTAAGTTAATTCTATGAGTACAGTCAGTTTGTGTGTAAATCGTATGGTAAAC